>JANHGO010004765.1:0-24311 GCA_024606505.1 Aquila spilogaster
TCAACCCCCAACCTGTACTGGTGCATGTGGTTGTTCCTCCCCAGGTGCAGGACTCTACACTTGCTCTTGTTAAACCTGGTTGCATCAATCCCTGGTTCGATGGTAGAGGCTGCAGTTCTTAGTGAGCTCTCAAAGTGTTCGTCAGAGATTTTTGATGAAATTTTACTTTTCCTGTACTTCATTGCTGAAAACAGTTGTTCACAAATGTACATACAGCCAAAAAGCAGTGACATGAATAAGGCTTGATTGTGAAGTGAGGGATATTTCTCTCTGGTAAGACAGGGCAGACAGGGCCTATAGAAGTCTGGTAAAGAGATGTGATCAAATTGTGGATTGCAAGTCTGTGCATTCCATTTGAAAATTCACAAGTAATGTATTTATGTCAACTGAAAATGGAGTCACTAATACACCAAAAAATTGATGATACTTTGACAATCTTGAAATCTGTTCTCAAATTCCTTTACCTAAACAGAAAGCACAGCTGCATATTTTTTGCTGCTCACAGGGCTGTATTTAGCCAATGCATCATAAGTCCATAAACTTATTTGCCATAACTTGAGTTAGCGCTGCATTGCACCTTCCCCATGTCCTGGTTTCAGCCTAGAGAAAATTAATAGCACATCGATGTTCGGTTGGTAGTGAGTGCTGGGTGCATGTCCAGGGCCAGGCCAGCCCATGTGGTGGGGCAAAGCTGCCACCACGATGGGCATGACTCAGAGGATGGCCACAGGGCAGGCTGTGCGTTGGACATGCCTGGTCTAGGCTGTACTGCTTGAGAAGACTCAGTGAAGATAAATTAGCTATGAATATACCATTCTGAATAAAATTGGTTTGGATTTAGAATAAAGTCACTCTATCACAGTCAGAAGGGCTTTTTTTTTTCTGTCTGAAAGTTTAGTGAAGTTTTTATTTCCCTCCACTTTCACGAACTTCTGAAACTCTTGTTTCTGCTCCTGGAACGTTACCAGAAAGCTCTTCTTTTGTGACTTCTGCTCAGGTCATTCCATCCCAAATGGCCTTGATGATCTTCCAAGCTCCGGAGGTTCTACTGGAAGGAAGTCTGTGATTTTCAGTATTATTCATTTGTGCTGTTACAAATCGGATGCCTTCTCTGGGCATCCTTCTTATGTGAACATTTGGAGCCCATTTCTCTCTCTTCTCTCAGACAAGATTACCGCTGGAACCAGTGGAGTCTTCTGCAAAAGAAAGAATTTGAATCATGGAAGCTCAGACATGCTCCCAGTGGAGTTGGTACAGTTATGTTTTGGACAAACTTTAGTTACTGCCTGGTAATGCCCATCACGCTTGAACAAATTCTGAAGAAACCATTTGAAAGATGTTGTAAAAGAAAATGAACCCACTGAAAGGCTGGAAAGGGCTTGTATCTCAAAGGAGAAATAAAGTTCAAATGAAACTCAGACGTGGAGCTTTAAGAATAGCAGCAACAGCAGTTAATGAAAGATTAGCACTGATGTTTTATTCCTTCCCTCAAATTATTATTGTTGAATGAGGGAGTTCTTCCAGAGGAGAGATTACAAAGTGTTTGTCTTTAAAACACAGCTTTTAAAAGAAATTGCAGACCTTACTATAACATCTGAGGAACATTTTATAACTTTCTGGGAGTACTTAGCGTATGCTTTGCCCTTGGAGCTTCAATTTCTGCCAAATATGTGCAATGCAATATCCAGCACTTGTGAACCAAGGAGAATTGTGGCAGCCTTCCTACACAGGCACCTGCAGGCAAGGACACTTTGTGGGGCTTTTTCTGGCCCAAGCTCCACAAACTATTCCCAGCTCTGTGCAGGATGTTAATCCTCAGTGACTGATACATCACAGTTGAGGAAAGCAAGAGGGGTGAGAACGAGAGAAGCCAAAAGAGCAAGGAACTGTAGTGCCAGTGCACATTACAGCTTCTGACCTAATGGGACTTATAATGACAATAGTTATGCTTGTATTCGTTAAAAAAAAATTGTCAGGAAAACTGGGGTAGTTTAAAGTTTATGATTCCAATTACATTTCTGGGCAGGTGATCAGCAAAGTATGGCCAGAAAAATAGGGGTCCTTAATGGCACCTAACAAGCAATATGCTTTTTTTTTTTTCTTTTTTCTTTTTTTTCATTTGATACTTTTTTTCCTGCTGTCTGGATGTGGGTTGGGTTTTTTTTTGGTGATTCTTTTCTTTTGTGCTTCACTTTTGTATACAGTCAATGATGATCTTCACCATAGTAACATGTAAGAAAAGAGACAGGTGGAAGATTTGGTTTGAATTTAAAGCTATCCAGTTGATCTGCATTTCCAAACTAGAAATGTAGAATTGTAGCCCTTCTTGAAATACGATTCACAACAAGCTGTAACTGCATTGCAATAGGATAATGAGTGATGTAAGACTTCAGCAGTGCTGTGTAACAAATTAAGAGCTTAGTTTGAAGTGTAGGATTTTTTTTGTGTTCTCCTTTTCTCTTTTCATTGATCCCCATTAAAACTGAAATTAAGGCTCAATTTCACTGTCCTTGTAGGTTGAATTTGCTAAAATGTCCTCATGAATGTTCTGTGAAGAAATTTAGATGGGAACAACTGTAAAATTCTAATTACAAGGAATAATCATAGAATCATAGAATTATTAAGGTTGGAAAAGACCTCGAAGATCATCTACTCCAACCATCCACCTACCATCAATATTGCCCACTAAACCATGTTCCTAAGTACTACATCTACCCTTTCCTTAAGCACCTCCAGGGACGGTGACTACACCACTTCCCTGGGCAGCCCATTCCACTGCATCACCCCTCTTTCTTAGAAGAAATTCTTCCTAATATCCAACCTGAACATCCTCTGGTGCAACTTGAGACCGTTCCCTCTCATCCTATCACTGTTACCCAGGAGAAGAGGCTGACCCCCACCTTGTCGCAACCTCCTTTCAGGGAGTTGTAGAGAGCGATAAGGTCTCCCCCAGCCTCCTCTTCTCCAGACTGAACAATCTCTGTTCCCTCAGCTGCTCCTCATAAGACTTCACAGCTTTGTTGCCCTTCTCTGGACACACTTGAGAGCTTCAGCGTCTTTCTTGTAGTGAGGAGCCCAAAACTTAACGCAGTACTTGAGGTACAGCCTCACCAGAACTGAGTACAGGGGGACAATCACCTCCTTGCTTGTGCTGGCAGCACTATTTCTGGTGCAAGCCAGAATGCCACTGGTCTTCTTGACCACGTGGACACACTGCTGGTTCGTGTTCAGCTGAGCATCAACCGAATAATGAAATCATTTGCTCCTTATAGAGTTGTTTTATACGTGGTACAAGCAAATAATCAATATATATACAGTAACATGTCATAATCTGTCTCCTTGTGATGCATCTTTTGGAAGTTCTGCCATCAATCATTTGATACCTTCTTCTGCTAATCATTATCCAGTTTTTCTGTTCTTCTCCCTTGGCTGACTTGACTGACCTTGACTAAAACAGAAGACCTGAAGGAGATGACAAACACAAGAGAAATTTAACCATTTGGAAAGAGAGAGTAAGATTGCTCATACTGAAGATGAAGCAGCTGAGATCTTTCAGGGCAGTAATATGTTCTGAGAACTGCAAATTTTGGTCTCATGATATAACCAGATATACTGATCAAAATCTCAGGCCACTCTGCAGCCATCTCTCCATTTTCATTTTAAAAGGCATTAGCTTCTTCAACTAGTGCAAAGCCAGGTGCTGAAAAGTAAATCATTGAGAAGTATCATCTTGTCCACCCCTTCTGTCCCTATTAGGTATTGAAGTAGCAGTTGACAGTACCAAAAATCCTACTTACACATGTTTAACCTACCTATCATCCTTGTCATCTTCAAAGTCTGGTATGCCAAACCACTATTGATGCTTCACCTAAAAACATGAAAAAAATCACGGAAAATGCTTCCTAGTAATTTTTCTTTTATTATTTTTTAGGCCCAGATATTGGGATATGAATCAGCAACATCATATGTTGCAACGTACTGTGCTTGGGTAAATTTAAACTGTGTAATTTTTCAGCTCACATCCCACCCAACACCCTTAAATTAATCCTTATGGGAAAATTTGTTTTGCTATCTGTCAAATCACTGTCGCACTTTTAAGGAATGCATACTAAGTGGGTAGTAGGATATGTTTGTATCAGAAAATCCCCTCCGCATATCTAATGCCACCAAAAAACTGCATCTTAGTATAATTCTGTTATTTATAGCTCTGTAAATGAAAGCTGAGGAGATTTAGAAGACTTATAAGCTGTTAATCAAGGAAAAAAAGCTTTTTGCACAAAAACCATGGGCTAAAAGTTCATTCAAGTTAATGGAAGACTTCATATAGTTCATAAGGCCTCTCTTTAAAATATCCATGAAGATACTTAGACAGTACTGATAACAGTGGTATTTTAAGCTCTGACCTGGCAAAGACTTAAGCATGTGCTTAACTTTGGTTGAGTCAGTAATCCTACTGAATTCTATGGGGCTAAATGACATAATTTTAAGTCTTTGAAGCCCAAAGTCCTAGTGGGTAACCACAACTGAAATTCAGAGAAGTGTCCATGTCAGGGGTTACACAGAAAGCTTTCTGTCCAAGTCCTGGGCTGAGTGTGCTTCCTCCATCTCAGGAGTCATGGTAGCATTGCTATCATTACAGCAGTTGCCACCCTCAACATAAAACAGGTTCTCATTTTGCAATGTGCTGCCTGCTTAATACAACAAATAAAAAGAAATAGATTTCATCAGACAAGTTTTCCCATGGGAATTACCAACAGACACACTGGACCATTCACTGCTTTGTAGATAATGAAAGAGTGACAGGAGTTTCTAAATAAGACAGTCTTCAGCATTCATTGTTAATAGGCATGTTGGGGTTTTCGGGGAGTATTTATGTTGTGGCCTTCAGGATTAAAAATTGAGACTGCTGCTTCCCTTAAAGACTGATGAACTCAAGAACTGTACCATTGTCTCCCTCTTGGACTGTTAGCATTTAGTGGTGTGCATGCTGACAGAGACGGTATTGATTTTTATTACTGCGAATGTTTCTTCATAGAAGAGAAGCAACAGAAAGGAACAGAAAAGGAATAATTGTGATTTCTGCTTTTTCCAGCAGGACTTTGATTTTACAGGTATAATCAGTAAAAGAAAGGAATACTCTATTGCACTCCAGACTGTCCTGCTACAGAATCTACATTTCTCCATCCTTGTTTATTTCTTCTCTGTCTTGAAACCACAATGAGGTTATGTCCCTACTGGCAGTATAGCTTTATCTTCTGATATGTGTTTATGGGTCCTTGAGACCTTTCCAAATTCCCATTGCCCTGTGTAGCAGAAATGCTAAGTCATGTCTTGAACCAGTGATTGAGTACCTGGTGGGAAGGCAGGGTCAACCCAGGGGAGCTCAGGTGCATGCAGTGTACCTGAGTGACTGGAAGGGGTGGAGCCAGGATCCACCTCTTCCCAGACCTCATTTAAGAATTGGCAGTGGAGGCAAGGGTATCTTTTGCTGGAGATCCCTGCCTACCTGAGGCCTTCCAAAGGTAAGCAGCTCCTTTCCTTTGTTTCTGTATCTGGGGCTGCTGCGTTTGGGCTTGTTCTCATTTGCTGTTGCCATAAGGCTTTGCTACCTTACTATTGTACTTTCCATCCCATCGTGGCATTACACCTTACAACACACATTATCATGTGAGGAAGGAAAAGTCCACATAGAAGAGTCTGCTTCAGGTAGCCTAGAACGCTTTAGAAAGGACCTTGGAACTGCCAGTCTCGGATCCAATAAGGAATTTTTATCTTGTCCTAAAAGAGTGTTTAAAATTGTCTTGTTTTTTTCCTATGCATTACTGTCTTTCCATAATTCCATTGTTTATACTCAGTCAGTGTTTTCTGTATGAAGAATCTCTTGACCACTGACGCTTGTTTTAGATTTCTCTTCATTTATTTTTAATGCAATCCAGCTTGATCTAAGGCCACTGAAGGAAATGGAAAGTCTGTCTGTGAGTTCAGTGGCTTTCAGAATGAGTGGCCTTCAGAATGGGATCATAAGGATTCTTGATTATCAGCTTATCAAAATTTGGCTGAAATGGGTGACTGCATCCATGCTTTGTTGAAAGAACAGCCTCTATAGTGTCTGTGAGTCTGGTTTGCTCCCTTGCCTGCCTGCCTGTGTTGACTCATTTCTTGACCAACCAGGGATATACCGTAGTTGCTGGCAGTGGTGCTGTGGTTTTACCTCAGGCCTTGTTTGGATAAGTAATTCATGCCTGGAGCGGTCACGGGGCCAACCAACCTTTGCAGGCAGTAACAGTATAGTTAATGAGTGCACCACTCCAAATAACTTAATCACTTAGATTCATGTGACTACAGACTAAACTGTAAATTAAATATATTATTTCTTCCTGTGTTAAATGTGCTGGTGATCTCTTGCTGATACTCCACAGTTGTGTTTTATGTACATCTATTTAAAATGTTTGTTATAATTTATGAACAATGCATCCTTCCTGAGCCACATAGTAAGCACTGGCTTTTAAGCAACTATCATGTAAAGGTAGTATCTCAAGTCCCATGCCAACATAAGAACTTTGAAGTGGTGAGTAGTTTTCACTTGTGGATTTCATCTCTCTTCTCTAAACACGAAATAGTTAAATGCACCATTGTAGGTAAGAGATCTTAGGTGTAAGCTGACATAGTTTAGCAGTTCAGTGATCCACTTCAGTGGGATTGCCGCATATGGTGGATTGTTACAGTGCATAATTAAGGTAGACAGTGGTCATTTTCCTTCCATAATACTTGGCTCTGCTTTTTCAATGGGAGTCAATCAATGAGAGTTATTCTCCTGCTTCATCTCATCTTTCTGACCTAAGGTATACTTCAGCTAATGCTTTTCTCACCTGGTCGCTAACATCTTGTGCTATTTCACAGGTCTTCCACTTGAAACATGTGGATAGTGACCATTTCAGCAAAAGTTAGATGACTGTAGGTATCTGAGTCAGCACTTTTGGTGTTCTTCATTGTAAATGGAGAGAACCAGTATGTGGTTTATCAGCCTCATTTTGAAAGACAGCATTAGGGTAAATTCTTCACCAGGCACTAGAAGGGGTTTTTAGATTACTGCCTTTGCTGTGAACACTGACATTTAGGATGTCTGATGTTAGATAAGATGAATCCCATCCCAGTCTGGTGAATTTATGTGAAGACAATGCCAAATAAAAATGTAAAATGCAAAGTCTGCAAACCCATATTTCATGGGACAAATTACACTGGTTGTGTTTACTATTCATCATGGAGCGAAATATTGGCTGCTTGTGCAGAGTACAGATGTCAGAAGGGTGGCAGATAAGTACCATGTGAGGATTTGGTCTTTGGTGCCTGGGATTTGCCAGTGCTTTTCTGCCATGTTAGCAAAGTCAAGCCCTCCTGGCCAGCACAGATGAGCTGCTGTAAATATTTATGATTTTTCTCAACTGAAACTGTCCATGTGGGTCACGGTGTAAACAAATAAATGGGAATGATAAGATATAAATGTTCTTCATATTCCTGTATATGGACTGAATGTATTTAGCATTGTATCATCCCCCTCCTCCATGTGGTCAGAATGAAGGTGGAACCAGTGCATTCTTTTACAGCCTTTCTCTTTTAAGTATGACATATCAACTGCATAAACAGGAGGGAAATGTGAATTAGGACACCTTAATCAATAGTGCTCCAAAATAAGTTGATGGGACTTTTTTTTTTCTCTTTAGGGAGGCACAGAGTAAACAGATTAATCAGTTTAAGATTCTTTTATAAGGTCACAGTGCTCAGTATGATTTACTGGAGATGAAATTTGGCAGGCAATATGTTCATAATATGATCTAATCATGTTTGGTAGTGTGCAGAGGGAAATAAAGTAATTGGCTGAGAGAGGATTGCTTAAAAATTGGCAACTTTGCAAAAATTGTGACTTCTCTATGGAAATCTCATCAGAATGATGAGCCAGCCAGCTTTTCAGAGCCGGTCCAGAATTTTTCCTTTCAAAATATTTGTGCATGAGTGATAATGGATAACTTCTATTGCTGGATGGCTGTTGCAGTGCACTTCAGGACTGACCTGAAGTATCCCCTGCTATTTCAGCACTGGACTCCAACAGCTCTGCCAAAAAGCCTCATTTCTCAGTCCCTGCTCTTCTTTCAGGCTTAGGGGTTCATAAGTCTGGTGGAATATTGTCAGGCCTCATAAGACTGAATGACCTCTTTGTGTAGTGTCCTGCCTCCAGAAATGACCCAGACCACATATTTCAACAGATACAGACCATAAAATCATTTGGATAACCTGTTCTAGCACACAGCCGCATCCTGTTCTCCGCTGATAAAGACTCTTAAAGTTCAACTCCTAAAGTACTTATGACTTAGCATTTGTTATCCTGACCACTTGCTATCTACGAGTTTCTCTAATAACCCTCTTATACTTGCTAAGATTTTGCTCCCAGATGTATGCTGTGGAGAGGATTCATTGCCTAACTACATGCTGCACCAAGAACCACTTCTCTAGTCAGTTTTGAATTGGCTACCTTCCATTTCATGAGATTATCCCATGGTTCCTAAAAATCAAGGCAGACACATACCTCTGTGATACTTTCTTGATGTTCTGTCCATCCTGCAGTCCCACATCATGCGTCTGAAATACAGTGCTTGGGATGAGGTGATTATTCCATTGGTATTCTGAGCACACAGCTCATGCATGGCTACTGTTCAGGTTTTCTTGATGAGCTCCTGTCTTCACCTGTGCAATCCCCCATTATTTTCAGTGTGGATCTCACTGTCATGTAGTATACACGCAGCCTCATTGGTGTGAGATACCACATGCCCTTGCCTAATTTTACCGTAGGACTCATGATTTCTTTTTCTCTCCTCGTGCACTTTTTTTTCCCATATGCTCAAGTACACAGAGATGAAGTCCCATTGCTTGATCACTATAAGACATCTGAACTTTTTGCACCAAAAATTGCTTGTGTTAGAAAAGAGAAATAGTAACATCACAGTCACTAACAAATGATTCATCATTCTGTAGAGCTTTGGCAATGTGACAAAGGGCAAATGTTCAGGAAAATGGAATATTTTCCCAGTGTTAGTAAAATGTTCAGCAAAATAAATATGAACTCCCTGGAGATCACTGGCAATAAACATCTAATTGCAGCCTCCACAGAAATGCATCATTCTTTCTGTTATTTTTTGTAGTTCCCCTGGATAAGGAATGTATCTGTGGAAGATTAATCTTTAGATAGTGGATTTCCCATGAAGGGAGTTTACCTTTTCTGTAAGTTCTTTTGACTCTTGAAAAACTAACACAGGGATGTGCTAAGCATTAATTGCCAACCTGTGATTTGGTCTGTGGTACAACCCTGGGCATGTGCTATTGAAGAGTTTCTGTTAGCAATACAAATTGCCATGATTTAGCCATCTCCCCTGCTGTGTAAAATCTCTTCTTTATGAAAAGAGAACTAAGTAGGTGCTGGGCCAGTGAGATAACGAGCTCCGTAGCATATTCTGCAAGTACCTTTACTTGAGACAGAAACTCTTCTTTGGAGCTGTTTTCCATCCCAAGTATGATTTCTGATTTCCAGAACTGCTCCATCATGGATGGTGGGCAGCAAGCACCTGCCCAAAAGGGAAGATGTTACTCATTAAACCTTGCTGTTAGCCTGCCAAAGGGAAACTCTTTGGGAGGCTGAGCTGGCTGCAAGTGTTTGTGAGCTCCTCCAGCTTCTTTATGAGAGAGAAAGGGGAAGATCTCTAACATCAAAGCAAAAAGACCAGATGCTGGTTGTGGCTAATAAAACTGAGGAATTCACAAAGAACAGGAAATCTTAGCAGGTGAGAGGATCAAAGAAACATGTTTTCGTAGCAGAAGGGCTTTTCTTAATGTGTGGGAATAGTCAAAGCGATCTGTTCTGTAACAAGGAAGAAAAGAGTGAAACACCATGAGTGAGGAACAAAATCATTTTCATCACTTGTTCAAGTCAAATGTTTCTCAGAGAAAGGTGAGAGACAAGCATTCACTGCTTCGACTTCTACATTCTTGTACTTCTGCTTTTATTTAAAGTGAGCCAGTTTTTTCTGCAGGACTTTACACCCAGTGTTTACTTACCCTGCCATAGGTATAACAATGCTGTCTCCTGCAACCCACAGGCAGAAGTACCTGGAAGACATGCTCCTATCCCTGTACCCCCTGCCTGGGATGGCAGTTGCAAGGATGGCAGCATGACATGGCCACAGAGCACTTGTGTGCAGCAGTGGCTTGAGAAAGAGGGTAAACCAGCAACTCTGAGGACAGTGCCCTCACACACAAACAAGGCGAGGGCACCTTGAGGGGAGGCCCACAGTCAAAGGAGCTCTCAAATAGATGCTTGTCTTCATGTAGATAATGTTTACAATGGGTCCTTAAATGCCTTCTTAAATGGGATTGTCTGAAATATGTTTGTCAGTCGCAGTTGTGATATCCTGAGTGGGAAAACTGTCATATTGAGATCATGATCTGGTTTAAATTGATCTATCAGACGCGAGGCTTGCAAAGTTTTCAGATGTCTCCAGAAGTGTAATTATCTTATATTCCTGGCACAGGGGATTAGCAGCTGTTTTTCCTTATCCTTTGCTTTTTCTGTCTCAGCCTTTTTAAACATGTTATCCTTGTGTAATGTAGAGAAAATTATGATTAAGTTCACATGGTTAATAACATAGCACAGTTTGTAGGAGGAGGAAAAATATTGATTAGGCCAAGTGATATAGCTGGAAAAAACAGACAAGCTTTTAAGCACACAAGGATGAGTGAGCCCAGCAGGCTGTCAGTTTTCTCAACCATATCATTTGGTTTAACAAGAGCAATTTTCTCTCTATGAGTTGGCTCTTGGGGCACAGTCTGGAGAACATGCTGGGAGTGTGGGAGCTTACTGAAGCATCTCTAGCACCCCACTTAATAAATTGACACAGACTTGGCTGAGAAGAGCCTTGGTATTATCCGGTTGCCTTGAAATTGCTCTTAGTTGAAGTCAGGATAGGGTCAGTTAAAAATACAAGCATTTATTCATGGAATCCAAACTAGACAATGTTGTCACAAAGTTTATAACAGGTAAAGTTGAAGCAATGGAAGGACAAAGCACACTTGAGACTCAATAGGGAAAGTGTCTCTCCTGCCATCCCTTGCTTTCTCTCTGCTGTCTCCCAGCAGCTCGCTGCATCCTTCCCCATGTTCACATGGGCAGTGGCCTGACCACTCTATTTCATTAAAATTTGGGTTGCCTGACTTCCTTGGAGTCTTAAGTGTCTCTGCAATGAACCAGGTGTTTTTTCAATTCCTGTCTGACCACGTGCCAGGCATTACACTTCCTTCTGTGTCCTCCCCCTGCCCACATACCTAACTTGGTGTTGTGACCTTACACTGAACCCCATACTTCACAGCAATCTGTACCTTAAGAAGTGTGCTTGATTCCAGTCCTCTCTGGGATAACCACATTCTTCTCCTCAACAGGTTTTGACTGAAAGCAGACATGTAGACAATTAACCTCCTTACGGCAGTAGTGGATTTAGGGTTGTTGACTTCTGATATCTTTCTTCTGAACTTATTCAGAGATGTATCTTACCTTCATACCCTTTGAGAATTAATGAATGTTTTCTCACAGCTCTGAGCAGGGACTTGAAGACTGTATATCATTTCTTACATGAGGGGCTGAGACAGATGGGCTGGCAGCAGGATTAAGATGAGGAGTGTGTTTGTTTTCATGGCCTAGAATGAGATGCCCAGACAGCTGGGTTTGTGTTTTATAAATTCCATTATTTCTTCTAACACAATCAGATCAAATGCCCATTGGCTTCCATTACTACTGTCAGTGTCAACTCTCCTACAGCCAGACACTGGGGTAGCAATGGGTACCTAGATAAGTCAAATATGAATAGCTGAGAAGCTTGCTGAAGGAGCCCAGGTGAGGTGTTTGGGTGTTTAGTGCCTTTCTGTTAACATAAAGGTGGATAAATTCTGCAGAGGTCTGACTGTTTCCCACCTTAGGTAAAATACCATAAGGCAACTTGTGGCGTAAGCTTTCCCTTTGTGTAACTTTGCACAAGATACACAAAGCAGTTTGTAGAAGTGCTTGTTTCAGGACTCCCAGTGCTCCCAGAAAGCCCTGCTGCTGAACAGATGCTCTGTTTGGGGCTGATTTTGTTCCTTTAACACCCTGGGATGTTTTGAGCCCATAGCTGTTCCCATGGACAGGGTGGAGGGAGGTGCAGCTGGGCCACGTGCTGCTTCATGGATCTTCAGCAGAAACTTCTGCCCTGGCTGTGACTCCTCAGTAACGTTTCCTGAGCTGCAAGGAGAAGCAGAGGGTGAAATAGCAAAAGGAAGTGTGAGATAAGCTGGTGTTCCTCTTGCTCCTTCTAAAGATGAATGAAAAAGGTCTGAAAAGTGGGACTTCTGCTTCTCAAAAAGGCTCCATTTTCTTCTTATGTCTTACCCTTTGAAGCATCAGTGAAGTCAAGACTTTGCTGCTTTTTCATGTGAAACTGAATGGATATCTCTGATATCAGTTATGTAGAGCAGACAGAGCTGGATCTTTAGAGAACTGATATTTTTATTACAGTATCCCATAGAGGGGTTGCATTAAACATGTACTAACAAAGCCCAGCATGTTAAACATCCTAGATACAGTTTACATCTTCCCTCAGATAATCACGCTTTACCTTTGTCATAGATATCTTAGTCCTCTTCATTCTCAAGCTGTGTATGCAGTCTACCAGGAAAAAAGTGCAGGCAAGATCTGAATTTTTCAGTGGATATTTTGTACATGAAAAATTAACTCCAAATGCCTATGAGATGAAGACTCTTCAGGACTTCATTATAGCTAGGAGAGGTGAAAAAAAGGCCATGGACTCATTTGTTCCTCTCTGGAGATCATTCCGAGCAGCTGAGAATAAAGCTAGTTTTGCCCAGGAAAGCACAGCTCAGCTCTTAGCATGGTACCCTGGCTGGGGCTGTCCTGAACGGACAGCCACCAGCACTGGGCTCTGGCACTGCTGCCACACAAGGGTCCACAGATCTCCCTGCTCTACTTCTGCAAGCTGCTTGCCAGGTCCAAGAGGTACACAGCTGACAAATAGTGAAAAGTAAAGCCTTTCTGTCTTCAGAAGATGCTTGTCTGAAACATACAGGGTTTGATCCCACTGCCTGTTAGTTCAAAAATGTTGTGTCCTACCTCTGTGCCTGGTGTTGTACTGGGGTTGCATTTAGGAAATTGTGTCAGATTTTCGTTCTTCTGCTGCCTAGCAGGCTGCCAAGCTGCCTGTGAGCATGAGGCAGGCAGCAGGGAGGCTGAGGCACAAGCACAGGGCTATCCTCTGTCAGGTGGGAGCCTTTGCCATGAGCAGGGCACTGGGAAGGGCTCCCAGCTGGAGCACAATGCTGCATGGAATGAATGTTTCTCACTGGAAAGCAGACACTATGGTCAGAAAGGATCCCTTGGGCTGGAATGTACCTGGCCCCGGTTTTGAGGAAACTTGGATGAAATTGTGAAAACCATAAACTGCTTTTTTTTTTTCATTTACTTAGAAATTGCTGAAACTCAGGGACCACAAATCCACTGAGACAGAAGCAAAAGCGGAAGGTTGTCATTATTCTCATGTACCTTTTTACCTGCTTTTCACAATGCCTTGCCAGGACGCACATTGAGAAGCTTAACAAGTCCTCAAATGAAGGAACACAACTCTTTCTTTCTCGACAATGAAAGCAGATAGACTTGTGTGACATCAGACAAAGTTATTCAGCAATGATGTCCTTTGTACGAGTGAGAGACTTGTTTCAAGAGTAAGATGGCTGTGACACTAATAAAGCTAATCAGCTATAGCTTCTGTATGATGATTTTCTTCCTCGGATATCAAAGGACTTCACAAGGAATGGCATTCTTATCCTGTCAGCATAGAAGAAGGGAACTGATACAACAGAATTGAAAGAATTAGTCCAAGATCAAATGGTGAATCAGGGGGAGAGAAATAGGCCCTGTTCCCCATGATTAGCTTGTCCTACGGCAGGTGCTGAAGGTGAGAGCTCAAACACTGGGAGCAGCTGAATGAGAAAAGGAGGTGGGGACACTTGCCTGAAATTTAGAATTAGTTCCCAGCGGATGCTGAGGAGTGGGGCCTTGTGGTGTCTTTTTCTTAAATTAAAAAAAAGTTAAACGCAGAGTAGAGCATTGTTTTTTATGAGGAAACATGTTTGTTTCACAACGAATGACTTCCAGATCTTTATGCATAGATCGTTGGGAAGCAGTGGTTCCAGGGGCCCAGAAATCCAGGCGCTGTGCTTTGCAAGGGAATGGCCTGGTAGTACCTTACTCAGCAGGTGACTCCGTGGCTGTATGCAAGCAGCGGTGCCAGGGCTCAGTCTCTTTAAAGCCTCACTGCAGCGGGTAATGCACGTGCACCTGAGAGAGTCCTTGCCCAAACAGGTTATGGTCTCTGGCATGGATGCTTTGGAGCTTGGAGATTTAGGGAAGGGGAATGGCTTCTCAGAGGTCTCTGAGGCAGCTTGTGGCAGAAGTATGAACACGGTGAATTCACATCTGCTGAGCTGAAGCTGTGTCCTGACTTCAGAAGTCAACTGAGTACATTCAGAGTGTATTTTACCTGCCTGTCTTCTGCAGGCATTTACTGGAAACTGTTGTGCAATGACAGTTAGAGACTGAGCACAGAGAAAACAAATGAAACAAGAAAAGCCTCTTTTGGTCTGCTCTCAATAGAAGTCAGAAGTTTATATATGGAAATTATCGTTTTGCCAAGGGTGAAGGGAGACCTGGGAAGTGTCAGCTCCAGGGCCAGCATCAATGAATGTATACATCATCTTCACCAGGGAGCTGTCAGATAGCACAGAGCAACTGGGTGTAACCAGAGAAGAATGTCTGCTTTCTGAGGAGGGGAAAGGAGGGATCCCTCCATGACATGGGGGTGGGTGTTTCGGTAGGGGCAGCTCAGCCAGCTACTATGGCTGGATTAATAAATTAGGCAGATATGTTCCCTGCTTTGTAGTTACAGCATGGGGCTGGAAGGAAGAAGGTGCAGTCAGAAGAGATAATGTGGGAAGAGCTCAATTTTCACATGCAGTGTCAGCTGAATGGCCAGAAGGGATTCTGATGAAAGCCAGCAGCCTGGAGCAGGATGCTGTCTGTCTGCCTCTAGTGCATGTATCTCCGTGTTTAAGGGCATATGATCCTGTCTCCTCATCCCACATAAAAAATAGCATTATAAATTACTGATATTTCCCTTTCTCTAATTCCCAATGCTTAAATTAATGCTAAGCCTGTGTCTTTAAGCCCTGTTTGTTGCTCCTCTTGTTGCCATAGCATTTAGTGTTTCCATGTTGGAGATTTCCTTTTTTTTTTTCCAGACATTACCCCATCAGCACAGCTCTAGACCTGGGATTCCAGCCACTTTTGGCTAAGGGGAAACTCATTTTTGTTGCTATAAAAGTATCAAGCCGTGTAAATGCTGGTGGCTTAGACCTGGATCCTTGTGTCTAGGAATAGCAGCAAAGCTCAGCAAGCAAGAGGGAGGAGCACAGACCTCTATGCATCCCAGCTCATTCCTCAGAGCCAGCCTGTCCTTCCAAGAACAGGGAGAGGAATGGCCCTTTCCAATCCTCTGACGCAGCTGTAAGACCTGTAGGTTTTTTCAGTGTGAAGGATTCTCTGGGTTGCACCTGCACTAGAGTTTGCCAAGGCCAGCAGGACTCACTGAAGTGCTTCCCAACAGCAGGGGACTGGTCTGAGCCATACTGAAAGAAGGGGTTATCCACTCAAGAGTGCAGTGATTTGGAGACAAAAGAAATTTCTCCATTAGGACCTGATCCAAGGATGAGCAGCCCTTTAGGAGGTGTTGGTCTGCAGTTAGAGCTAGGCTGCATAAGGACCTGTGGTGCCTGATGGACGTGGAAGAAAGCACTAGAGCCCCTCACCTTGCTCTGTCCCACTTTTGCAGTTCTGTCTATCTGAGTGCAGTTTGCTCTCTGTGCTCAGGGTGAGCAAGACCAAGAGTCCCTTGAGAGACTGAAGCAGAGGGGGGAAAAGAAAGGAGAGAGAGAATCTGAGGCTTTTGAAGTGAATTACCTGCTGCTAAAACCAGGGAATTCAGAGGGAATTTCAGGCTGGGTACAGTGTGAGTGATGCATTGCTTCTTGTTCTGGGCTCCTGTAACATCCCCAAGCCCTTCAAAGCAAGGGCAGAGCTCTAGCAGCACTCGTTGAAGGCAGCACCCAGGCATTAACTCTGCCCTGAGATGCTGCATTGGTCCCAGCCTCTGGTTGACTGTCTGGACAACAGGAGTAATGAATGGGTTTTTAATTGCCTTAGTAAAGCGCCTGCTGAAATAGGGACGGAAAATGTGAGCAAGCACAAAGTATCACTAATACTAAGCTATTTCTTACAGCATTGTTAACACTGCTTTCTGCAAATTATTGCTATTGACTCACCCTAGCACTCACATTATTTATGCTGCACGAAGTGTCAATCTGTTACATTGCAGCACAGATTGAAGGAATGAGATAAAATGCTCCAGGGAATTGGCATGAAGCTTTAACTAGCTCTGAGTAACAGCTACCGCTAATTATTAACATTATGTGTTCAATTAAATTACATTAAAATAATAAAGCATTCCAGCTACTGTATTATGTCATATTACAACACATCAGGTGCGGCAGCGCATACTGGTAATGCGTAAGAAAATTACAGAAGATACGCAAATAATTTTAGAAGTGAGGGGAAACGAATTTGAAGTAGTAATGCTTTTTTATAAAATCCTATTCCATGTGAAATTCTCAACACTTTTTTCATTCAAATTCTGTTTGTGGGCCTCATGGATTTTGAGGAGAAACAAATCCAGGATCATTCCTGGAACTTTTCATGAGACTCAGACAGGAAGCGTGGTGCCAAATTTGAAGTCTTCCTGGTGTCTGCCCACTTGTGCTTTCTTGCGGTTTTGGATGAGTACTTCCTGGCTCATACTCAAGGGCTATGTTGCTGTCCAGGGAAAACCCTTGAAAGAAAGGAATTTCAGTACAGAGCTCATTGGCCCTCCTGCCCTGATTTATTTTTATTACTACTAGTCCTCGTATCATTTTTTTTTCAGTTTGCACATGAAAGGAAAAAATGTTTCTGGCAAAGGGAAACTGATAAAATCCTCAGGGGAATGTCTCCCGTTTGAACTTTCTTGAAATCCCAGGAGCAAAGAGGGCTGATGGCAGCAAGGCTGAGGGGCCGAATAAAACACGGCTGGGGAAGCAGAAAGGGCTGAGAAGCCACGCTGCTCCCCATGGGCAGGCTTCCCCGAGCCTCGCTGCTGGCGCACTGTAAGACAAACAGCCAGGAGCTGAAGGTGCCATGGGAAATCCTTGGCTCAGATTCTTGTTAGTGCAGGGCTCAGGCATTCCCTCAGGTGATGTGGGGCAGAGGCAGCATGGGCTCGGTGCCCCTTGTCATCCCTGTGCTACTTCTGTCTGCTCCAGGACACAGAAGTTTTCTGCTCCTGTCCTTCACCAGCCCCTCTATTTCCCAGCTAATTGCCCTCTCACTGGCCATGCTGATAGCCAAGCTAAATTTAATGTTCTGGTTTTTCCCAGTAGAAATATCTTGGAAATTTAATAGCAACTCTTCTCTGACCAAGGCCGCCTGAAAGGAACTGCTACAGGCAGCCAGCTCTCCTGGAGCAGAGATTGATTTCATCTGCTGTTGTTTTATTTTAAAGTTGCAGACCCCAATGATGTCATCTTTCTGCCAATTCCACCCCTGTCAGCACATCCAGGAACACAGAGTGTAAAAGCTCTCTGCTCCAGGAAGTGTCTCGGCTGGCTCTTGGCTCTCCGTGGCTTCTGGAGGCAGAGAACACGTGCACGAAAGGCAGCCACTTTCTCACGTCAAAGTCAGCATCCCAAATTCTGGAGCTTCCAGCATGTGGATCAACATGGATTGTGTGGCTTGGGCCTCCTCACACACTGTGTGCAGGAGGTACAAGCCAAATCCTGCCCTGCCTTTTTGCAAGGGAACCTCCTCCCTCACGTCTGTGGTCCTTTCAGCTGAGCACTGTATTGATGAATGCTTTGTTTTCATCACTGGCCTAATTTCATCCAGAGTGGGGAAGAAGGCTCACAGAGACAAGTCTTGAGAGAGTTCACTTCCCTGTTGGCATGCTGATCATTGAGCTCTACTAAAAGCAATAAATCATGGAATAACTTGCATTTAACTAGCGATTCTTCGTTGCACATTGATGGCATTTTAACTGCTTCTGACCATTACAGAGCATTTGACCATGAGTAGAAACTGTTAGATTCAACCTTGACATTTTAACATAATAAAGCAATTAAGATGGGTGTTGTACATTAAATATTATTTTGCTTCCTGAGCAGAATTCATAATACAAGCTCATCTGGGCCTGTCTCAGAGCAGCCTGAACATCTCCCTCCTGCTGCACATTTAGCCTAGCGGATATAGTGCCTGCCTTGACTTGGCAGCAGAAGATGGGAAGCTCTCAGAGGCTTTGGGTGTGCTCCTGAGCACTGCAGTTGCTGGGGAGAGATGCTGTCAGGTTACGGCTGTGTGGTACTGCTGATACCACAGCCCAGGAAGAGTCAGTTCCATCATGGGCAATATACCTTCCCACTTTCCTTCTGTGCCTTCCGCATGGAGAAGGAAGGCCCAAGGTCTTGTGTCTTCCTTGTCCAAACAAAGGAGGGAGCACTGAGAGGTGTTTTATCTTGCTGCTTCAGGCTGCAAAACCCTATGGTTGCTCAGTGAGCTGCTGGTGGCACACACACTGCAGTGTGTTGGTGCTTAATCTGAGGAGCTGAGTGAAAGGACAATTAGAGAAATGCAGTGCATGTATGTGGTACAGAGCTGGGAAGGGACTGGCACAGCTGTGTCTGCTGCCATCGCTCCACAGTCCTAAAGCAGACTAATGTCTGCTCACATCCATCACAAAGCTTCAAAAGCACGAGTGTTATTTTCTCCATCATACCCTTGCTTGTCTGTGCTGCATCCTGTTATCTCCTTGGTCTGTTTTGTTTTCTGTTTGTGAGTCGGTGGAAAATCAGCTCCTGTGATGGCTAGCAAAGAGCAGGAGGAAGAGAGAGCTGACTTCAGTCTTGTGACTGTGTTTGTTTTTCTCCTCGTTGGGGGATTTATTTCATGACTCTTGCTGAAGTGTTTACAGAAAGTTTGACAGCTAGGCAGAAAGTCATTTGCAAGGAAACTGGGATAAATCAAAACAAAAATGTTGGTCAGCTTCCCAGAGGAAGAAGAGCTCTTCTTTTGTAATGTCCATGCTGCCCTTCCTCTCCACCCACGTGCTGTGGGAGCAGGGCAGAGATGAAGGCTGAACCAAGCCTGAGATAGAAGGAAGCTCGCTTATTCCCAAAACCCTTTTGCTTTTTTCCTTTCTTTAACTTGATGTCGGTGAGAACACAGTCATACACCAATCAGAAATTAATTTCAGTGACAGTGAACAGTGACAACAAAAATAATACAGCTCTGCTGTGTTGGCATCCTCAGATGCCCACCAGCTGTTCTCAACTGTCAAGGAGAACTTGAAGACTGCTTTAGATATTATCAAATAACTTATCCTTACAGCATCCTATTCTGCAAACACAGAAATTGAGACACAGGCAAGCTAAGGGTCACACTTGATGCTGCAGGGAGATGCAGTAGGGCCAGCTGTAGAAACAAACACCAGCACTCTTTCAGGCCAAATTTTTGGCTGCAAGAAAGGCTAAGAGACTCATCCCTGTCATCTCTCCTGACAAAAGCCATGCTTTGTGCAGCACGTGGCAGGCACAGCCTGGAGCCAGCAGTCCCGGACTGGTTGGAGGCTCACAGAGGATGAGCAGCATCTCCATCCCTGGAGATGCAGAGGAGGCGTATGGCACCATCACACAGTGGGATGCATAGCCCAGCTGTAGCAGGCATGCAGGTCACACCTTTATGTTGTGGATTTACAGTCTGAAGCTCCAGCCAAGCATCTCCTTATTGCTGAGCTGCTCGGTGGCACCACAGGCTTTGCAGGCTGAGGAGCTGAGCAGTGCTTTAGGCTAGTTCAGTTATGCAGGAATTGAAATGCTTTCCTGTTTGCAGATAACATGTTTGGGTTCCATTGAGAGCTAGAATACATTTTGACATAAAAAAAGCATTATAGTATTTTTAATAAAGCCTAGTGAATATAAAACATGCTTATGGTGTTTAAATATCGGGCAGAGTCTTTTTGGGAGTGCGGCCCTTGTCCTTTGAAGGGTACTTTCCCACTTCCATTAAGATCACAGGCAGTAACTCTCTCTTGCTTCTGATTCTTCATTAATTCCTTCAGAGGTGCTAGCTAAATAGCAGATAAGTAAATACGTAATCAATGAGACATTTATTGAATGTTAATGCTTTGTTTATTAGGGCTTGGAAATTTAAATAGGTCCCATTAAGATGTAGAGTGCGCAGCAAGGAAACTTCTCAATGTCACCGACCCCAGTCACAGAAGAATGGTGAGCTGGGGCTTTCCAAATGGGAACTGCTTTGTGGCTGAGGTGTGGGGCTTCCTTTGTTTGCTGCCTCTCACCCCGCAGCAGCAGACTGCATACAGAGGACATCTCCACTGCAGGATGAGCCACGCAGGGCTCGCCGCAGCTGCATAGACCCGAGCTGACAAGTCCACTTGAGTCTGAACTTAGGGAAGCCATGCAAGCACAGTGGTATTCCTGTGCTAGTAACCTGAAACAGAGCTTCTGAGCCCAGGCAGCCTGACTGTTGCAGCTGGATTATATCTGGGCCCAGCTGGCTCACCTCCAGTTTGGCTGTCCTTCCCTGTGTCAAGGTAGACCCTATTTAGTTTCTTCAGTGAAGACTGAAAACATCAGTCAATAATGTAACAGCTGGAATGTGCAGAAGCACTATCACAGTAGGAATTGCAGCCACTGTCAGCACTGCTGGTGGAGACATCTGCAAGGAGGGGTGGAAATCCCATCACTTGAGCCACATGAAACTGGACCAGCAAAATATGGAGGAGGAGGAGTCCCCACAGGAGAGGAGAGAGCCTCAGCGCAGCCTGATGCCAGTGAGCGAACTGTCACCTGAGAAGGGCCCACAGCTCTCCTCAGGAGCCGACTCGCTCCCCACACGGGGCTGGAGGCCACGTCCTGTGCTGCACACTGCAGGCTCAGCACGCCCGTACACAGCCCTGATGGGCGAGTGCATGCCCCAGAGGATGAGGTGCAGACCCCCTGAGGTGCTCAGGGTAGGCACAGGGTACAGCTGGCTCTGCTAGCTGTGTGGCACAGAGGTGTGAGGGCCTGGAGGCTGGGCCTGCTGCTCGGCACACCGCTGGCTGCTCACCCGCACGGCTGGGGTTGTTAACTTATGACTAATTAGAGTGCTTTCACCAGCCCCGCAAATGCTGCACATTTTTAGGACTTGCTGAAAAGTTTAAGATGTGTCCCGGGTATGTGTTTGTAGTAGACGCTACATTTTATGAGCATTTTATTCCTTCCTGTAACAGTAGTAACTCTACCTTTAGCCTGACCTCATTTTTCTAGTCAAGTCTGGTCCATCCCAGTCTACCTGGGCCCATCACAGGGCCTACGTGCCTGCAGAAAGCATTAAAGGCAGAAGGATATTTTTAACAGTAAGGGTAATTAACCCCTCACCCAGCTTACCAGAAGATGATGGAGTCTCTTTTTAAAGATGGCATCTTTCTAAATGATGCATACTTCTTCATGGGTCTGCAGGATGGGTCAGGAAGAAAGAATGTCTATGGGCTCTGATCCAGGTGTTTTGACCTTCTCTTTTCCAGAAAGACACCAGTTTGGGGTCTGCCCTTCTCCTGTTACGCTGCATCAAGGCAGCTGCCTGGAATAGCTATGCAAGCAGCAACGAGCAATGTTCTTCTCCTGTGTGTTTTGCCAGCCAGGAAGAGAATAGATTTGCTATCAATATATATGACATGAAAATTGCAGGCAATGGGATCTAACCCTTCAGGAAGCCCTATCTGAAAGCAGGGGCACATACCCACTGCATTATTTATCCTCTCACGTGGTGATTACCTAAACTGCCTCAGCAATTTCACTGGAAAAGGTTCCTTGAACCTCTTTACTTCCTGCCCTGAAAAAAAAGTGTGTTTTATGCAATGGACATAGATGACTCCAGAAGGGATGTATGCAGGGAGGGCAGGGAGCCTCGGATGCTGCATTAATACCAACTTCTCTTTGCCTTTGCAGCTCACCTTTAGCAGGGATAAGAGCAAATTCCCTGGTGGATCGAGCACCATCAAGCACCTGACAAGTCTTATGAACATTTTCAAGAGCAAGGCTTGAGAGCTCGAGCACTTACTCATTTATTGCTCTGATATTAAAAACAGAGTCACAGATATTAAAAACAGAGAGACTCTGAGTACAGGGGGAGATAGGATCTGTTCTGTATACGGAAATTGCTCAGCTTCATGTTCTACATGGTGCTTCAGATTACAAAAAAAAGACCTACAGAGTCCCATTTGTCAGGGAGCTTTTCTGAGAGACCAAAGACAGAGCACGAGCAATAGAAAAGCTTCCAGGTTTCCCTGTTCCAGTTTGTAACTCTTGCAAAAATCAGCCCTGCACCTGAAGTGCGAGGTCCCTAATGCTCATCTCTGCTATGAGATTCAGAGCACCTGACTTTCTTCAGCCCTGCTGCCATCACAGCCAACTGCAAATCCTGCCCTGCAATTGCTGGTACAGGTCAGTGCAATGTGAAATGCTCCTGAAAACCACATTTTCACAAATCCAATGGATCAAAACACAAAGGAAGCATGGAGAGACAAGGAACACACAGTACTGAGGAAGTAGGGGCATCATTTCCCACAGCCCATCCACAGCTGTTTTCATGTCCCCAGGGCTGAGGTCAACTCCACACCTGCACCTCTCCCAAGAGCAATCTGAGGCTGTTCCTTTAAAACAAAAGCAAAACAAAACAGTGGAGGTCACTAATTTGGGAACTCATTGGCACCAGCTGACTACAAGGAGCCAGAGCTACTAAGTAGGGGTGAGCAGTGGTGGGGAAGATGTTACAGAGAAATAGTGCTGTTTGGTAACCTGATGTGTGAAGAAAAAGTATGGACTGAGCTGGAGAAGTACACCAGTGGGAAGAAGGTGCATGAAGAGCTGTAGGAGAGTCAGCCTAGGAAAATAACGCTGGACTGGAGTTGAGGCATCCCTATTCCCACCAGGACCCTGAACCAGAATTCAGAGGAAAGAAAGGACTTGGAGCACTGAGCTGTACTACTCAGAGACCACACTAAAGAAACAGCTTGGACTCACCCCGCTGGTGTGTGTCAGGAAGGAACTGGAAGCCCTGCTGAGTTAATGTGGTGGTCCCTGGGCTCAAGGACTTGGCACAGAGGTGAGTTAAATCCGGTACCGGGAATCTGCCCCAAAGGCAGAGGTGAATGTAAAGTGTCTGTCAGTGCTTACTGAAGGGAGAGTAGCTTTTGGGCAGGATTACTTCAAAGGGGGCTGCTCATGGTAGTCCAAAGATGTCTGTGCTAGGAACACCTTTCATGACAGTAGAGAGGAGGCAGTGGGGCTGTGCAGAAGCATCAGGCTGTAGGTGAGTGACAGGTGGAGAACTGTGATGCTGATGCAGATCAGAGCTTGCCTGAGCCCTGGTCCCATGCTCAGCTGTGTTGTGCTGATCCCATGGTTCCCCAGCCAGTCTCTGGGCTTGACTTTGTAAAGCGGCTGAAACCGAGTTAACGTGAGAACAGCGAAGGGAAGGCATAGACTTCATTTTTTTGCTTGTGAGGATGCTGGGTCTGGACAGTGGCCAACCCGTCTTCCCCGGGATGAGCCTGGGAAGCCCAGAGGCTGCTCTCATTTATCTGCAAGCTGCTCAAAGTGGCGTTGGCGAAGCAGTAATGAGACATCTGATTGACCCAAATAGATCGGTGATGGCAGTTTCAGGAATGCTTAACGTGCTGTAAATCGAGCAGCACGTCAGCCTGGCTGTACCAATTGTCAGGTTTTAAAAACACTCCGGCGTGTGGTGGCGACAGGTCGGGCAGCGGCACGGCTTCCAACAGCCCCTCGCTCTCCCTGCAAGTTGGTACGGGGACAGCGTTCCCGGCGCTGCAGTCGCACCTCCCGCCGGGCAGCGCGGAGCCTCCCCCCGGAGTCACTGGGGGTACGCAGAGGGGCCGCCTCGCCGGGAGCGCTGCGGCTGCAGCGAGGCGTCGCGGCCGGCGGGAGGAGCTGGCGCGCCGCGGCGGGAGCTCGGGCTCGCTGCGAGCGGGATGGGCCCTTCCTTGTGGCAGCAGGAGACA
>JANHGO010004766.1:0-24309 GCA_024606505.1 Aquila spilogaster
GAAGAGGGAGAGTCTGAACGTTAACTTTTCTGAAGCACTTTTTGCATTTAGCTAGTTGGAACAATCTTTATTTTACACTTCTGAGCATAGCCATTATCACTGAGCTCTAGGCCACCAAGAAGTTCTGGTGAGGGAATTAGTTAATCTTTTCTTATTAGAATACTATGCCAAAATGAACTTTTAAATGGTAGAGATGAAAAGCACTCATCTATCTTCTCTTCAGAGGCTAGAAATAAAAGTAGTATTTATTGCTTTTCCTCTACTAAAAAGAAAATAAATCAATCAACCAGATATAATAAAATGTGGGCCAAGGACCAGCTAAGAGTATGCACTGAACACTCTGTATATTGTACGTATTTTTAGTTGAATACTATTCATTGAATGCATTATTTAGAAAATGTTGTCAGTTTCCAATGAATAATTTATTCAATTTTGTTGGTATCTTAGACCAGTTTTCATTATAACTCATAGTGCAGTTCTGAAACAAAGAAAGATGAAAATGATAAATCCAGCTATTGCTAGGATATGATAAGGCATGAAATACCATCAGTCTAAGCCAATGTTAAAAATCTGGTGTTCGCAACTCACGTGCATTCTTTCTTACTCTTTCTTGTAAGTTCTTTTGTTTAATTCCTTTCTCATTCTTTTACCTTTCTCTCTGCTTTCTACTATTTTTGCTTCTTCTTTCTCTACTAAGTATTTTCTAAATGTCCATTCTGTATTTTGTATGTCTTTTGTATTTTGCCATTTGTTTACCTCTGTCAATAAGCCCTTATTTACTGAGTAAGGATAGATCAGCAGACCTCTCAAGCATGAATGGATCCCTCATGAAATGCTTCTAAATTTATGAATATTTCTCTGCTCATTCAAACCAGTGGAGTAGATATATATAAAAACATTTCTAGAAGCCATATTATCTCCTTTCAAGTTACTGGAAAATGTTTACACATCTGTGACAACTGTATTTTAATAGGTCCTACATAAAAGCATAGTCTGCTTTTGTCTATTCTTTAATTCAGGTTAGAAAAATCCCACAATTAATTTACTAACTTCGCTTGGCAACATAGATAAATGAAAATTCATAATACTACGTAGAGGAGAGAAAGAAATATGAATCAATACAGATCTTTGTATCAATCTTTAAGCAAGCTATGAAGTCTGTTTTGCTGAAGAACCTTCCATCAAAGTCAAGTAAATTAAATATAAAAGCAGTAAAGTTCTTTGAAAACTGCAACAACTCATTTTATCAAATCTCTACAAGAAAGAGATAAATGAAGCTATTACAGAAAAATTATTTTAAAAATTAAAATGTATTAATGTAGACAGTTGTTTTCTACATATCTTCCTCATTTCCTAGCTTGTAGGCAAAGTTAAAGCATTGTTATAAATACGTAAGTGACGCTCTAGCAAACTTATAGAAAACATATCATAAAATATGCCTATTATAACTGACATCTGTTCTGCAGTGTCACAGCTGGACTTGTAAAACAGATATAATCACCAATACCGCATTAATGAAGTCTTTATAATAATTTATTTCATTTCTTCTCCCAGTGTGAAAAGACAAATGTTCTTTTCCACCCAAACATTATACATTTTGCAACTAGCGTAATTTTTACAGAATGTAATTGAAGCAGTAATCATGAGCTGTGTGACACCTTCCACAATTATTCAACAAGATTTCCTTCCATTGAATGGTGTTATCTTTAAAATTATTAGCAATTTATTAAAGTCCTCAGTAATATGTGGAAAAAATACAGTAGCTTAAACACTCATTTTTTCCAAAGATAAGTAAATGAAATATAAAGGCCTAAATATTACACATCCTTCAGATATACAGCTTTAGCTGAGAACATAGGGTAGTAACAAATCCACTTTAACAGCTGCATTATGATACCACAAGTAAGTTGTTGAATAATATTCAAGTACCTGTATCATCTGTTAGGAAAACTGCAGTGCAGGCATGGCGTTATTTAACAGAAAGTCAAAATCACAGCTGAAGAACAGCACAGAAAATGATTACAGACCTTTTCTAGGTCTCTCACCAACTGGCTGTTGAATTTTCTAGGTAGATTAACTCATGGAAGATTAAAACAGAAGCTTTGCTCAGAGTACCCACCAGGCAAGAGAAAGCAAAATACAGTGTTCCACTTACAATAATGTACCATGTAAAGCCAGAAAAGCTGATTGGCAAAGCAATCATCTTAAAAAGGTCCCTTAAGTCTATAAATATAACACAATTATATTTTATACTGGCACTCTGTGGCATGACGACAACCCATTAACTCAATCAGAATAATGACAGGAGGGCCATCAGAATGATAAAGCCGTTCTAATGAAATGCAGACAAAGATTAAAAAGAATTAAAAGTGACAAGTAAAATCCATTAAAGGACAGTCTTTAGCTACTATAATCAAAGGATTATTACTTACCTTGTCAATTAACAGCTGTGTATCTTTTTTTCACACAACACAGAAGACTATGCCAAGTGTCAAAAAATCATTATTAATAAGAGGTCTTTATTTTTAATTTATTTGGTTTGTGCATGTACATTGCAAGACCTCCAAACAAATAATGTACGCTATTTCAGAAGCCATACCACACACAATTAACCACAGTGTTCTGTGCTATTATTGTCTGTACAACTGAGTCTTACTAGAGACAGTAATTACAAATGGAATCAATTGCAAGTTTATTAATTAATGCCTTTTACTTGTCTCTAACATTAGAAACCCTACACATGTAGAAATGATCTGTGTTTTTCACTCATTCCCACCACTTCATCTATATATATGTCACAGTATTTTGCAAAACAGGTGATTCCAGCAAGGTTAGATTCCAGGAAATTCAAAGGCAAATTAGTTTCCAGTTCATTAACATTTCAATTAATTAACTGTAGGGAAAAAAAATAATAAAATAAAATAGAATAAAATAAAATATAACTTCTTAAAGTTGTGCCTTTGTCTGACAAAAGGAAAAAGTGGAGTACCTGGGTAAAGTGTCAACACAGATTGCTTTGCATGAACAGAACATTGCATTACAAAGCTGTTCACAATCAATATTAGACAATAATACAAATAATTCTACAAGATGAGAGCATAAGAGGTTGTAGTAAAAACACTTCCACTTTTGCTTTTTTTTTTTGTATTTTTAATATGCGGCAATCATCTATATTGTTTCCATTTTCTTTATCAAGTTGTTTTTAGTTCGTGATTCTAAGCTGCTCTAAGTACTTGAGAAAATTTGTCATAATTCCAAGCTTACATGCTCATGTCTTATTCACAGACTTTTGTTGATCAAGTTTAAATATTTAGTTATTAATTCAGGTTTGTCATAAATATAACTACATGAGCAGCTAGACTGCTTAAATTTCTATTAATGCTGCATTACTGAAAGCAGAAAAATACTTTATACTGTTCTGTAGATACTAAGAGAAATTTCAGACAAGTAACATATCAAGTGCACCCATTTCAATCTATCCAGTTAAAACGAGAGTAATCATGAACAAAACATAACCCAAAAATACATCTGTACTATCTAAACATCAGGATATGTTGTTCTTCAGTTGTTATCATCTTCATACCCACGTTATTCCAAGATACATTGAAACAGACATGAAAGATGTCTCAGCAGCCCTGGCTGGAGTGCAAATGACGTGCTTCTGATGTTTGGTTCCAATCACCAGTTCTTAAAATATTAGATGTTCATGAAGAATGTATGTATTTGTGAGATATTTGAAAGCATAAAATAAACGAATGGGCCATCAATGGCATAAATACAGAAAGCAATTCATGAAAGACTGAAGTATCCCATTAGTGAGTGTGTATGTTGCCAGTTTGGTTGAAAAACAGATATTTAGTTTTTAGTTTTTACTTACTTCAGTGATCGCAGTAAAAGCAGTTCACTAACAAATATTGTAGTTCTACTGTTTAACACTTCTAGAAATTGAACTAAACACCCGTCAGTAACAAAAACCAAACAAGAAGTCTCCAGTTTCATCCAGAAATCACTTCAATTCTTTCCTGTTCACTGTGAAATCACACCAGGAGACCATGTGTGTGCTCTCCTATCTGGACTCTCTGTCAGAAAAAAAATATTGTTTCACAAAGTCTTTCCCAGGATCTTATCAGCCACCTAGCCAGTCTGGCATGAAAATGCTGAAATGTGAGACGTTCATGTTCCAATATGAGATACTTGAGTAACTTTTAGAAGGTACCAAGTGTCTCTTCTCCTCAAGGATATATTAAAAAAAAGAACTAGCATTTTTATGAATTATTATTTTCTTTCACTTCACTTTAGGAGAAAAGGGAATGAAGGAATGGTAGATCTTCAAGAAAGATTCCTGAGGGAGTTCTGTTTTTTATTTTCACCTTAATCACACCATCTAATAGTAGGCGATGTGTTTTTTCTTGTTTTCCCATGTTATGTCTCTCTAATTCTCAATCCCCGAGTTGTTCAAAGTGTTGTGCTCAGTCTGTTCCTGGATAGCAGTTATTTTCTGTAGCTCACTGGTTCTACCATACAATGCCATGGCTGTTGGAAAGATTTCTTTTCCCTTTGAGTCTATTCTCACAGCTCCTTTACAGGTTTTTTCAGAGTGCCTAGAAGTGCTTGTTTATCAGCATTCGAATCTCTAGAGACAAACCCAGTCAGAGTGGTTCTGTTAGGAAACTCGTCCCTTAGCTGCTGAGGGACATGACATTTCACAGGCAAATGTTATTACAGTGTGTTTTCCACACAACACAGAGAAGGTTAATATGACAGTATCAAAGATGTGTGTGTTCTAACTACTTCTGGAGATTCTTTTGTAGAATGAGAAATCATTGTAGCATTTTCCTCTCATATCTACAGAAGTCAACTTTCTTTAGCATCTCCCACTTTATTTCAAAACATTAGCAAGTCTAAGCAGTTCTCTATTCTGTGATTTGGTGATTAAGTGATGCTAGTCTCGTGACATAATGAAATTATCTTCTACTCTACTGCTTCATATGGTGAGTAATAACCAGTTCTTTCTGTCCCAGACAAAAGATATTGACCATCTCTCCCTTCTCTTTACTCAAATCCGTCACCGCTACACATATTTTAATATATTTTTCTCCAACTAATTGCTTGAGATAAGTTACTTGAATCGTAAGACTTTCAAGGCCATTTTTAGCCGGAAATTTTCTCTTTTCATTGAGACAAAAGGAAGGTAGGAATGAAAAGGAAGGTAGGATTTTTTTTTTTCCTGAAACTATCATTTTATCTGATACAAGATAATTCTTCATGGTGTAACAGCAACAAAGATGTTAATTTTCTAAATTAGCTTTATTTGTTAAAATTCTGATGTTACTTCTTGCAAGACAGTTAAGTAAAATTGATAGCTGAAGGTGAATGCTAGTAGTTTCTCTCTCGTGGAATACCAGATCAAATAATCTTTGAGGGTGATTTCAGCAGACAGTGGTAGGTCTCCAGGTGAGACCAAGACAGCTCTTGATTGTGTAGTTTCTCTCAGTTCCATCTGAATTTGCACTTAAGGGGGTAGTTTAAAGGAGGTGCTAAGCATATATCTTTATCAAAAAAAAGAAAAACAGACCTCTTAAACATCTCACATTGAGAGTAATTTTAGGAAATGCAACCCTTATTTCATATTTTTCTACTACTGAAATTTTTTTTCAGATTAGACATAGCACTCATGTACTCAAAGCACAAATAAACTTCACCAGCTGTATAAATTTAAGGATGAGAAAAAGAAGTTTAATTCACATGCTTAATTATGTACAAATGTTATATATATGAAAATAATCTAGATTACTACTAACATGTTAAAAGGAAGGCACATGACAAGGTTCTTTCATAAGTAAGAATCTATGAAGACTTAATTCTAAAAAAGAAATGGACTTTTTTTCCCTTTGTCAATGGCAGAAGTAGTTCAAATTAAAAGGATAGATGATATAATAAAAGAGAGATAGAAAACTAAACAAATATATAAGTTGATTACAATCATTAAAAATTGTAACAGTTTTTTAAAATGTTTCAGTATATCCTTTTATGTTAATAACAGCAACAGTACAATTATGTTGTGCTATAGAACAGCTGCTGCTGCTCCTTTTTGTCTAATAGACAATGGTATGCTTTATGATCTTTAAAACAATTAAAATGCTATAAGGGAATAAAACTGATAAAAATAATTTTGAGCAGAAAATCAAGTTAATAACCAATACTATGCCTCAGAAGTTCATTTTAAAATGTACTGCAAGTCTTTAAGATGTTTGCAAATTACATTTATTCATATATATGACTTTAATAATGATTTTTTTCAATAGAAATAACAGGAAACTCTCTGAAATAACGCCATCACAAGAGCTGAAGTCAGACAGGATTTGTAGCTTCAGCCTACCAGTGACGGAAGTTATTGGGTCTTTTAACAACAATTTTAACAACAGTAAGATCTAAACATAGAATCACAGAATGACTGAGGTTGATGGTACCTTAAAGCCCAAACAGCTTCAACTCCCTGCCATGGGCAGAGTTACCAACCACCAGCTCAGTTTTCCCAGGGCCAGATCCAACCTGGCCTTGAATGCCTCCAGGAATGGGGCATCCCAGTGCCTCACCACCCTATGAGTAAAGAATTTATTCCTGGCTTTTAATGTAAATTTCCCCTCTTTTAGTTTAAAGCTATTCTCCCTTGTGCTGTCACTATCAGATCATGTAAAAAGTTGGTCCCCCTCCTGTGTATAAGCTCCCTTCATGTACTGGAAGGTCACCGTAAGGTCTCTCCAGAACCTTCTCTTCGCGAGACTGAGCACACCCAGCTCCCTCAGCCTGTCTTTGTAGAAGAGATGCTCCAGCCCTTTGATCATCTTCATGGCCCTCCTCTGGACCTGCTCCAACAGCTCCACATTTTTCTTGTGCTAGAAACTCCAGACCTGGACATAGCACTCCTGATGGGGCCTCACAAGGGCAGAGGGGGACAATCAACTCTTTCGCCCTGTGGGCCACCCCTCTTTTGATGAAGAATACAGTTCAGGATACAGTTGGTCTTCCAGACTGAAAGAGCCATACACTGCTGGCTCACGTTAAACTTTTTGTCTATCAAGACCCCCAAGTCCTTCTCCTTTTTGAACCTCTTCATGTTGCCTTGGATTGCACCCCTTCCTTCTATTACGCCAACTGCACCACTCAGCTTGGTGCAATCAGCAAACTTGCTGAGGGTACACTCAATCCCACTGCCTATATAATTGATAAGAATGTTGAAGAGCACTGATCCCAAGATGGACCCCTCTGGGACATCTGTTGTCACCGTCCTCCACCTGGACATAGAGATGTTGACTATAACCCTCTTGCTATGACCATTCAACCAATTATTTATCCACTGAATAATCCAGCCTTCAAATCCATCTCTCTCTAATTTTGAGATAAGGTTGTGGTGTGGGACCATGTCAAAGGCCTTGCACAAGTACAGTTAGGTAGGTGACAACAGTTTCCCCTCCTTGGTCCACCCATGCCATCATTCCATCATAGAAAGCCACTAGATTGGTGAGGCACAATCTGTCTTTAGTGAAGTCATGCTGGCTGCCTCAGATCACCTCCTCATCTCACATGTGCCTTATTATTTGTTTCAGGAGAACCTGTTCCATGATATTCCCAGACATAGACATGAGGCTCACCAGTTTGTAGCTCCCCATGTCTTCCTTTTCATGGCTTCCCTTTCTCCAGTCACCAGGGACTTTGCTTTACAGCCATGACATTTCAAATATGATTGAGAGTAACTTGGCGTATTTGTGAGTTATTTTTAATGATCATGTTGACAGCATCTCTTTCTGTGGTAGCGGAAATGCTAAGTCATGGCCTGAACCAGTGATTGAGTATCTGGTGGGAAGGCAGGGCCAATCCAGGGGAGCTCAGGTCCATGCAATGCAACTGAGTGACTGGAAGGGGTGGAGCCAGGATCTTGCTGGAGATTCCTGCCTACTTGAGGTTTTCTAAAGGTTAGCAGCTTTTTTCTTTCCTTCATTTCTGTATCCATGGCTGCTGCATTTGGGCTGGTCCTCATTTGCTGCAGCCAAAGACTTTGTCCTTTGCCACCCTGCTATTTTCACTGTACTTTCAATCACATTATAGTGTTACACATGGTAATTCTCATTTCAAAGCTAAATCATGGGTCTCATTCTGCTGTCATTATTAAATGTGTTTTAATTGCATTGTCAGCATCACCTTATGTCTTATGAGTACCAGCTGAAGCAGTGATGATGACTTACATTGCTTGCTAAAATAGCATACGATATGTAAAGCAATTTAATACATACTAACATTTAAGAAAGTAAATTGTCATGCTGCTTTACATTACCAAATTAGACAGCATTCACACGATCAAAGTTTAGCTGCACAGGATCTTCTAATCTTTCTCAATGGCCTGGAGAGAGAGGGACATTCCAGAAGGTGATATTCATCACCTTTCTGAATGAAGAGGATGCAAGATGAAACTCCCAATAAGAAAACAGAACTAGAATTGAAGTTAATTAATGATCTGCTCCTCAAAGAGAAGCTAGATTTTGTGTTAGTGGTATAGGAAGCATCACTTCTGAGATAGCTATTGATGATTCATCACACCTTGCTGAACTAGTTGATGAACAAACTGTTGCTCTTTCAAAATCTGAAAAAGTGGGAATGACTTCAGATGGCACTGGTAGAGTTCAACGAACATGAATTGATTTGGACATGTCTGGAAAGGTTCTGGGTGGTTTTAGCTTTTCTTGTTGTTGTTTTTTTTTTTTTTTTAATGTTGATAATAATCTTCACCCAATACAGATGGATTTCTTGAGCTTCTGTGCACCTAAATTCTGTTGTTCTAACAGAGTTGCATGGCATTTTTCCCCTACATAGGTTTGACTAGTGTCAGCAAGAGATCTATATAGTTTTGTGTCAGCAAACATATTTAGACTGAGAACCTGGATTAATAATTATTTATCCATTTGTGATTTACTGTTCCTTACAGATTTCAAAACTAACCAAAAAATCTCCAAATGATCCTGTTTCTGCAGTTTCAATGCATTTGGAGTACGAAGACAAACTCTGTTCTACTCAGCAAACCAACCCATGGGATAGCAATCTGCATGTAAACTATTAAAATAAGTTCAGCTTGAATAACAAAGAAACAGATTATAACATGCCTATATCATAGAATCACCAAGGTTGGAAAAGACCTACAAGATCATCCAGTCAAACCGTCCACCTATCACCCATAGTTCTCATTAAACCATGTCCCTCAACACGATGTCTAAATGTTCCTTGAACACCTTCAGGGTTGGTCACTTCACCACCTCCCTGAGCCACCCATTCCCACGCCTGGACACTCTTCCAGAAAAAGTAGTATTTCCTAACATCCAGCCTAAATCTCCCCTGGTGCAACTTGAAGCCATTCCCTCTAGTCCAATCACTAGTTACAAGGGAGAAGAGGCCAACCCCCAGCTCACTACAACCTCCCTTCAGGGAGTTATAGAGAGAAATAAGGTCTCCCCTGAGCCTCCTCTTCTCCAGACTGAACAATCCCAGCTCCCTCAGTCGCTCCTCATAAGGCCTGTGCTCCAGACCTCTCACCAGCTTTGTTGCCCTTCTCTGGACACGCTCCAGCACCTCAGTGTCTTTCTTGCAGTGAGGGGCCCAAAACTGAACACAATACTCAAGGTGCTGCCTCACCAGTGCTGAGTACAGTGGGGCGATTATTTCTCTGCTTCTGCTAGCAACACTATTTCTGATACAAGCCAGGATGCCATTGGCCTTCTTGGCCACCTGGGCACACTGCTGGCTTATGTTCAGCTGAGCACTGACCAAAACCCCCAGATCCGTTTCTTCCATACAGTCTTCCAGCCACTCTTTCCCAAGCCTGTAGCATTGCTTGGGGTTGCTGTGGCCAAAGTACAGGACCTGGTCTTGTTGAAGCTCATCCAATTGGCTTTAGCCCAGTGATCCAGCCTGTCCAGATCCTTCTATAGGGCCTTGTTCCCCCCAGGCAGATTGGCGCTTCTAGACAACTTGGTGTCATCTGCAAACTTACTGAGTGTGCACTCAATGCACTCATCCAGGTCATCAATAAAGATATTGAAGAGGACAGGCCCCAGTACCAACTGCTGGGGAGCATCACTCATGATATGTTTATGTACGTAAGAAATATTTTGCATTATAAAGAAGGACTTCCAAGAACAGGAATTTCTCTCTTAACACTCACTTTCTTGCCATTTAGAAAGGAGTTGGGACATCATTAATAATCACAGACAGAAGTCAGGATGCTGTGTGGTTGTAGCAGACCAGGCAAATTTGCTGCAGAGTCAGCCCCTTTCCAAGACCCTGTAGACAGGGAGATTAAGATTTGGTGAATGATTGGACTGCCTGGATGTCAGACTGAGACCTTTTGCTTAAAGAGACTTCCTTGCCTTCTACCAAATAATATGACACAAAGATAATTGTCATCCACAGTTCAAACTCAAAAGTGAAGTGTCAGTTTGCTGGACAAAAGAAGAAAAAGCAAATCTATATCTGTCTTCTGGAAATTCTTCTTGAGAATTTTTTTCTGTTGTTTTCCCACCAAGTGGATCATGTTAAACTAAACATATTTTTAAATGTTCAATAGTGAAATAGCAATCACTGTTGTGAATCTAAAATCTTATTGGAGAGGCTGAGGTGTCGTTAGTGTCTTTGAAACAGCTTCTATACTTGCTATCTCTCCGGGATAGGAAGCATCTGTAAAGTGGAATTCAATTGGTTGCATTGTCAAAATAACAAGCAATACAATTTTCTTAGCAGTAGGCAACTATGTACGTCTGAGAGCAATGTTACTATAGTTTTTGTTGTTTACGTTACAGAAAAAAAATATAACTAGGTAGTCAATACAGACACACATCATGTTCTCACAACCAGTTTTCAGCTATTGGTTGCAACTACCGTTTGCATGTGGAAGGGTGACTTCACTACACAGAGACACATTGGAGATAGCTTCATATATATATGTGATCTGCCAGATCATGCACAGTTCAGGTGAAGCATTGCAAAAACTTTGGTATACTGCTTCTAGATCCAGCTTTGGCTTGGAAAGAGTATGTCTGATATTTGGCAGCCCGGAGTCTGCATAAACATGGTTTTATGTAGACATAGAAAACACTTCTGTGAGAGAAATAATAGGAAGCTGATTCATACAGGCATCAAAGTAATCAGATATGTACTCAACTGAAGTCCAGCTAAGATTACAAATTCTGTCACCTTTCTGTGCCTGATTTGATTGACGTGGAACCATTTAGAGTTCTCTGTTCTGAGCTCTCTGTGCTCCAGTGGCCAACCTGCCAGTTATAGAGCCCAGCTAATACTACCAGAATTACCTGCCTTTCCCACTGCCCAGTATATTTCACTCATCTTCCTGTTACTCTGAACAACAGAGAATCAGATGTACTTTTACTGTAATGCAGTCAAGCTGTACGAACAAATCCTTTCTTTTTTTCCAAAATTAAATTTTTCGCTGAAATCTCTGGGATAAAATTGTGGAAATGCTGGGACATAGGAAAAAAAAATGAAGGAAAAAAAACCAAACAGACCTCAAATCTGCCTGATTTAGACATGCAGCAAACACTTCTCTTTATGTTTAATGATTCAGATCTCCTAGAGTAAGTGCCTAAGTTCCACATACAGCTGACAGAGAAGAAAGTGCCTTTAAAGGCTTCAGATCTGTGCCATCAAGCTAGATCACTGAAGTATGCCTGTAATGTGTATAAACGTTTTAACCTTTGTATTAAAGAGCAAAAACCTGTGAGCGATGATGATCCTAATTTTTTTTGGAGAAATTGAAGTGTGGTCTGCTCTTACTTCCTCTGCTACCATATACTATTAATATTTCTACAGTGCTTATGACCCCCTAAATGCACTAAGAACCCACTGCAAGCTAATGTTGAAACAGCCTCCCACATCCCAAACACTAGACAAGAAATTACACACAGACATAGACAAAACAGCTATCGATTATTTCTTATCCTGACAGTAAGAAATATACACAGACATAGACAAAACAGCTATTGATTATTTCTTATCCTGACAGTAAAACATATTGTCTGCCTAAAAGCATCAGTGTAATGAATGTTAAAACATACTTAATTTGGTCTCGCACCTGCAGAGAGAAAAATGCTTCAGTACATTTAGGTATCTTGCTGAAACCTAATGCTGCAAACAGCCTACTAAGGATGAGGTAAGTGAAGTCCCAAACACAGTAACAGTTTCATATATATGGCCCATAACATTCTGTGATAGTTCAAACTTTGCAGCATACAGCTGGGGGTTGTGATTTTCCTATCTTATGGTGCAATTTTTGGAAAGATAAGTCATTCTCAAGAAAATGAAGTGTTTTGAACCCCTGTTCAGTTCTGTCATGCATTGTTAAAGGTCTGCATGTCTTTGTTCTACATTTTGTGTAGTTCGACCTTTCTTTGTTACTTTCCATAAAGCACAGTTAGCGTCACCATTATAGTCTCAAATAAACCTTGAGAGTGAAAAAAGGGTCCATGAAGAACAGGCAATAGACTCCATGTTTTGCAAGATGCATTATTTTTCTGCCTTAATGTTACTCCAAAAAGGTGTAGATATCCAGGCTATGACTTATTTGGGCTCATTTTACAGTTATCAAAAAACAGCTGTGTCAGAGGTAAGACTGATTTTTAATGCGATTGGGAAGAACACTCAGTTGAGTGCTCTCTCACCATTAAATATAGTCATGCTAGATGAGACACTTAAAGCAAATTTTTAGATGGCTAAGGCCAGATGAAATAAATCCTCCCATAAATGAGTATATAAACATCTCAAGACATGGACCTTGCTCTGGAAGCACGTTCACCTCACATTTGAATGTTATCAATAAAATTATGCTGCCTAACACATTCTGATGGCCTATGAATTACTTCAAGTATACTGATAAGAGAACATATTGGAAAGAGGAAATCATTTTTAAGCTGTCAGAAAACATATTCATACTATTGCAGCTCCAATTTGCTGGCCTTTCACAAATCATTTTTCTACTGACTTGACAGCGCTTATTGAACTGTCTGTCTCTGAACTTTATGATAAAGATGTTACCAACTTTTAAAACAATGAATATTTTCTGACTGAAATGACCACTATTATGTGTGCATGTGCCAACACTGGCATATGCAGTCTTGTATTTTTTTAGTTATGCGTGTATAATTACTGTTTTTAGTCCCTGGAATGTACAAATCCTCAATATTCTTCCTGGATATCCAATATCAAATGCTACTTAGTAGTGAAGTGCTTAGTGCTCTCAGCTCTCTCCGGGATCTGTGGTACAATCCAGAAAAGGGTGAGAAGGAATAACAAAAGGTTCAGCAATGGCTTGTCAAATGCCAATCACATCAGCAATTTTGAACAGTACTTCTAAAGAGACTCAGGAATTAAATGCATCAAGAGCATATTTTTGACTAACGTTAACATTGCCTGATTGTTTTGTTGACAGGAAAAGATTCTGACAGCCTTTTGATATAAAAAGCTTTAGACATGATTTCTTCCTGGAAGTTCATTTGCAGCAGCTCCTTCTCTGTGGTTAATAGCTATCCATGGTAAAAATGATGGAGGGATGAGGAGGGAATGGCAGCACAATATGTTCTACCAAAGTAAACCTCAAAGCAAACTTCTTTATAAAAATCATACCTTTGCAGATTCTGATTGAATCTATTGCCTAAAGAGATGAGTGGGTAGAAAACTAGCCATTAGGGTTGTACTGAAAGCAATGACTTGGTTTCAGGTCTTTAGGGAACTGAGTGTATTAGAGAGGTGTTAGATTGCCACATGGGCTGGGAGCTACTTGCGGACTAGGGGCCCTGGGGGCTGTGTGTGTGGGCAGCAGTCCCAGGTCCTCCAGCCAGGGTCCATCCCACCACCCCAGACAAGATTAAAGCAGCCAAGGGGGAACTGAGACCACCCTGACCCCAGGCATCAGGCACCATCATGGTCATGGGGATGAGCTGAGGCCTGGCTGGGTTATCAGCCTTTGGATGGACCCAGCTCATTGGGGCTCAAGACTGGGCAGGGGAGGGCTGTGGGGAGATGTTGCCCAGCCCAGCTTCAGCCTCACTGGGACTGACTGCCCTAGGAGCTGAAATAGGTTCCTGGGCCTTGGGCAAGGTTGGGGAGCTCTGAGGGAGGCCAGGCAGGGCCTCCTCATGTCCTCAGGGTTCAAACAGGAATGACCAGCTGCACACTTAAACTTATTAGACATTTTCACTAAAGGTAATAGTGTGTTAGGGAAGTTTGGAAGTTATAATTCACATGCAAGCAGATCCAAATGCTACAGTCAGTCCATTCTGAGGATGGGAGGACTGAAAACAGGATGAGAAACAGAAGTTGCTCTTTTATAAGCCTGAAGTTTGGAACTAGTGCAGAAAAAGACCTGAGTTTCATAACAGTCTCAAATTATATTTAAGTCACTGGTTTAGTTATAATAACATGAATAAAAATGGAATGGACAAAACATTTTCAGCTGACCTAGTCAAGTATTATATCACTGTACATTGGTAAGCTCATTCAAATTTCACCTGGATCTGAAGACAGGCTATGCCTGGCTCGAGGCATCTCACTGGAATGACACAATTAAGGTTTGTCATTTCAGTTGTGACTAGGAAGAAAATGAAGTAGTTATCACTATATTCAATGTGATAGCTGACGGTCGTTATGACTTTTTTCTATTTATATTCTGAGAGAAAATCACCAGTGAAGGCAAGAGCTACTTGAACTTAAGGACAATGTTAGAAAAATGCTATAAAAGGCATGAATTGATTATGAAAAAAAATTAATTTAGATACTGAGGCTAGGAAACCTTATTTCAGAATAGTAAAATGATCGAGCAATCAAGAAACAGCAGTGGGAGGAACAAAACTCAATTATTTTTTAAGCTGGAGTGCTTTACAGGCTGGATTGCGCAACAACAGCACAGGCTCTTGGAAAAGATGGGACCCAGTGTTGCAGAAGGTTCAGTCAGTTCTATGCCAATCCAAGAAAACAGGGCAACTCTGCATCACTTCTTCAGATGCTGTCAGAGCAACACTGGAGAGATCTTTGGATTTATTAAGAAAGGTGAGAAGAAGACAGTAATGATTCCTTTTCCCTCTACGCTGTTAAGACTCCCAAGTAAAGGTTTGTGTCCAAATCTAGTGTGTGAAGATACTGAATGTAATTCAGCAAATTGCCAAAGGCAGTCTAGAGGCCCAAAACCAAGCCAAATATTCTGAAGCACTTCAATGTTGAAGATTAAGTGAAGAATACACCTCACCTTCCTTTGGACATCTAAAACTAGGTCTGTAATCTAAGTCACTCTTTCTGTAACACTTTATACTTTTAAGTTGGAACAGTTACACTGGTCAGGAGCACCTTCACTAGCCAGTTTTTAGATGAGAGTAAATACTTACATACGTTTTTCCCTTAAAAAAAACAACAAACATCAGCTTGGTAGATTGTTTGTTCAGTTTTCATATCCTTAAATCGGTAAGTAATAGGGTGACATATGGTACCTATGTAACGGTGTTAGCTCAATAACATTTTCAGATCTTGAAGTCTTTTTGTTTGAGTATTTGTAGTATTTAAAAAAAACAAACAACCACAAACTTTAGAATCTGTCTGTAATGTTATAAATGGCCTACTGCTTGTCCATGGCTTTTAAGTGATCTAACCTAAAAAATTAGGTAATGAAAAGCAATAGTGGAATATAATATTTTTACGTGCTAACCTTGGAAGTTTTAGGTGTTCTCAGATCTCAAACAGCTTTGACATTAGTGTTAGCAGAAGTACACTTTCAGACTTGACTTAAAAGACAAACAGAACAAATCTCAGTAACATGGTTGAAAAATTATGCCTTCAGTGAAAGGGGCTGTTAGTATATGCACACTTGAATTACACCAGAACTTCTTAATACATTAGATGTCCCATTAAAGGAGTCAAAAAGCACAGGCCAACATCAAATGAAGAGCTTGCCTACCTCTACTTTTCAAGACAAGGCCAGCAACATCTGAAATATTTTTCTAATGCACTTAAAAACTTCCATGTTGCTGCTTCCACTTCTTTTACCAAGTTTATTCCTGTGCTTTCTTATTTTAGCCCGACTTTTCCCTAATGTTTCACCTGTGACAAAGTCATTTCTTTTTACATAGAAATGCAAACATACAGCTATTTACTTTCTTTTCCAGGGCAACCTTTAAAAAGTTTTCAAACTATTTAAAATATTTAAAGAATGTTATCAGTCTTCTCTATAGACAAAAAGAAATAAAACAGTTTTCATATTTTAACTCGTGCAGACTTCCCATAACTCTCATTATAGGTGAGCACTCCTATTTCATTCCAAATGACCCATCAACTTACTGCAGACATAAAGCAAGTTACTTGCTTTTAAATTAAAGAGCACACAGATATTCAGTGGAAGAACTCAATTAATAGCATTATTCAGAATAATCTGGAAAAATATTTCCTTGCCTGTGGGCTCCAGTATCATTTTGACAGATCCTAGTCCCAAACTCCACATTACTGAGTTCTATTTTATTTATATCATATAATATATTACCAGCATGAGATTTCTTTTTTTCAAGAAACCTTTAAGCAATTTTGACTTATTATTCCAGAGTTTTTTTATTGACTTACCTATTGAGACACACCTTTTTTTGCATGGATTCTCATTCTGTGCAATGTCCTTTACACATCATTTTTCTAATTCAAAATGAAAAGTTAAGTTAAAATGAAAAGTTAAGCTCAATTGAAAATTGCTTACTTATTGTACTAACAAATTTATAGTACAATGTTTTGTCGCTGTTTTTTGGTGTTTTTTGGTTAATTTGTTTTTTAAGTTAATGTTTCCCAGTAAAAACAGCCTCATTTAAGGGTCTTAATATCAACCACAAAAATAATTATTTCCATTTACAGTAGATATTTTTCTTTCTATCATTTTAATTTATGGTCATCTTAGGAACTTTACAGTTCTAGAATACAGTAAAAGATTTCCATCAATGTAAAGAGAAATGGCTTTAATACCAGAGAACTTCAAAGGTGACAATACTTCTAAAAAGGCCATCTTAAAAACTCAGGTGCCTTTATCTTGATCTATTATCACCATGTGAACTGGACACAAAAGATTGGACAGTAAGACTTAACCAGGGTCAGGGTTTGATCTGACCGAGGTCAGGTAGTTGTACTTCTTTCCTTTCTCTCTGCAGCTTCTTCAACACTGAATGACCTTCTATTTTGTTAAAAATAGCCCTATATTTGAGATCTTAGAAGTCAATTTCTACTTCTTCACCTGCCTCATATGAGTATGATTTTACTGTTACCTTCTGCTGCACAAATTTTGGGATATATTTCAGTACTCTCAACTTTTTCAAGGCTGGATTACTTAGCAATGTAACATAATGGCATCACATGTAAGAAAGAACTTAACCCTCATATTTTCATTTACTTCATTATCTTTATCTATCAGCCTTCTTCCATGATTCACTTGCCCAAAAACACTCTCATTCCTTTGGTGCTGATTACATGAAACTATTGACAAATATGGAAAAGTTGTGTATTTTTAATGTTTATGTTAAAATAATCTCAATGAATGAATTCACTGTGTCTTTTTGTTCATCTTCATTTTGTTCTTTCTGTTTTATTTTATTTCTCGTATTGGAACAGGAAATGAACACTCATCAGAAAATACTTGGGATAAATTCAAGTATGGTAATAGTAAGACTGTGAGTTTTGAAGACTCGGGAATATTGTCAAAAATTATGCAATGTCAGACTGCCCCTCTGCTGTCATCTGTCATACAGCATCAAAATGTAATGGAATGCTGGTGGGAAGCTTCAGCCTCTACTGCCTAACCACCAACATCTGCCGCTGGTGTCATGGACAAACATAATGAAATAGGAGGCATTACTTTCAGAGCAACCCTCGTAAATGCAACAGCATAATTTAAATATCTTCACTTTATTGACTGGCTGCTAATTCTAAAATAATGGAAAACAAATAATTTGCTAAAATAAAAAAGAATTAAAAACCATTTTCATCAAGAATAACTGAGCGACCACAGGATAACTCTGCCAGTAAAGTAGTTTGATGGATTAAGCTGCTGAATGAGTTGCATTCATTCCTCCTGACTCACCTTCGGTCCATCTTCTTGACAACTTATTTAATGGTGACTGCCCTGTGGATCACCTGGAAGAGGTGACCCATTTGTCCATAGTGCTCTATGCTCCCACTGCCTTTCCAGGACTCATGCCTTGTTTTAGTTTCTCTCTTGGACACATAGCAAACTGCAGTGCAGAATCCCCTTTGAGAAAGAACAGTGCTTGACTTTGTGGCAATCTAGGGGGAAAGAAAAAGCAACCAGAAATTTTAATGCAGGAGCAGAGTTTAACTTCTGCAGAATCTTCTTTCACAGACATATGGCACTTCATCTTCTTATCAACACTGGGCTACACGGAATGCATATATTAGTGGCTAAGACTCTTCTATGCATATCTTTAAAATGACCCTCATTTTACTTCAAGACATTCAATTGTTCCTTGTTTTCTCTATTAGTATGCTCCAGTGAAAATCAGCATTCATCAGTAGAAATGTCAGACAGAACCAAGAATTTCTTCAAAGCCATTTTAATAAAAAAGAAGAAAAAAAAAGATATTGTATAGCTTCACTTTTCTTCAATCTGTCCTTCACTTATGGTACAGTTGTCCTTGATTCCTTTATTGGAGTTTTAAATGAATACTCTCTATGAGGAGAGTGAACAGTATTATGTACATGTAGATATGTACACATCTTCTCACATGATACTTAAAAGAGAATTAAAAAACAATGACAAAATACGCTGTCTGAAAATCTCTGTATAATCAAAACTGACTTCATGCATGCAATGTGCAGTGCATTTTGTTAATTAGCTACTTTCTGTTGCCTCTGAAGCAAGAATCAATTTTTCACAGGATCATCTTTTCCCTACGTGTAATAAGTAACATTTAATATTTGCTGGTACAGTGATAAAATGTATTTCAAGGTATTTTTATGGAGTACCAAATTAAATGTTTCAATTAGAGCTTCACTGAGCTGTTCAGTAAAGATTTGAATGAACCCCTGTAGGCCAACATTAAAAAAGAGTCTCCAGGCCTATATTTTCACGCACTCTATAAAGATGTGTCAGAATTGCAATTAAAATAATTCGTTTTTCTAAATGAGCCGAGAGAGATCACATCTCTTTTGCTCAATTACTCCCATTTCTACCACTTTTTCTTCTATCTTCTTGTGCCTGTGTGCCTGAGAGTTTGGATTTGTGAGCTCCAATTCTGGGATATGAAATAAAAAAGTTCATCTGGGTTGTTTTTCTGAGTTCTCCTAACAGGAAATATCTTTCACCATCCATGAACTGAACATCTGTCTAGACTTCCTCCAGGACTGAACATCCTCAGGATCAGGCCAGAAGATACTTACCTCAAGACTATTATTTCTAGCCCTGTCCCTTTTCTTTGGTCATCAGGCCTGTCATCACCCCTTTGAAACTGTTTTTATGTACTGATATTAGGAATCCTCCATGTCTATCAAACTAGAGCTTAGAACACGGCAAACTTTGAGAACAGTATTCCTTACTCTGCTTTTGTTTATCAGAGTAGGTAGGGAATATTCCTGACTTCTTAATTCATAGCTTTGTACTCTCTTTTTTTTAATTCTTGGAGGGTGATGATTGTGCTACATCATGTGATTTTTTATGAAAGTTCTAACAAATTTGATATGAACACAGCTGCATTTTTTACTTCTGCTTGTGCTGAACGTGTCTTTCATAATTCAATTCCATAAGCCTTAAACACAATCATTTATCAAGAAACTTTTCCTTAGGAAAAATATCTCCAATAAGAAACATAATAGATGCAAGAAGGAGAAAAGTATTGTCAGTATTTTTGTGCAAAGTATTATGCAATTTAACTGAGGTTTATTAGCCCTTGGGCAGAACAAATGTGAGCTGTTTCTGAGATGATTCTGTATCATGGGTTCATGTCTGCTAGCTAGATATGTGCATCAAGACCATCATTCTGTTAGGAGGATGTATAAATGAGAGAATGCAAATGTTGAGTATTAATCAATCAGTTTAAAGAAGATTTTTTGTAAAACTAGTTTTAGATGTCTTTTGTTAACCTGGCTTACATTATCTGTGCTTTAGACAAGCATTCAGATACAAACACTACTCACAGATTCCATAGGACTCTAGCATATACTTATGTTTAAATATGTGCTTCACTGCTATCCTGAAATGTCAGAGTGGAATAATGAAAGAGGCAAAAGACAGGTGAGAATGAAAAGCTGATCATTGCCTCTCCATTTAAAAGGGTATTTTTAAAAGCTACTATGGCAAAATCAAAGGTATACACATTTTTAATTATCACAAGGTCAATAAAAAGTTCAGCACATTTAGAAGATATTCAAGTGTCTTCATAGAATGAGAAGTTCTAATGAATGAAATGGCACTGCAGTAAACTCATAACTTTATAATGTTTGCTTTGTAACTGTGTTTGAAAAGTTCTTACCTGAATAGATTATAAAGCTAAACAGTCATGAGGACAAAAATCATAATAAACTCAAAACACAAGCTAAATAGAAACAACACACCCAAAATAAACACCAACAGAGTTGTTAGGCAAATAACACTCTTACTGTGTAATATTTTCTGACACTGAGTAATGTTGCAGCTTTGCATGGTTAGCTCATAGGCACTCTCTGAGAAATTATTCTCTTTAGAGAAATTCAAGCAGCAAATAAACTTCAATTGAGTGCACTTAACTCCCAAGAAGAACTATACCAGAAATAAAAACAAACATTATTTAAATATCTAATCAGATAGATATCAAGTATGTGTGTACTACACTGTTAAATTGGCTACATGATACATATAATATATATTCTGTTTACTTTGCATGCAAATGCTAATGTGCTATTTTAGTACATTCATTTAATTTACACAATAGAAAACACAGAAGAAAAAACTTTCCACTTTGATGAAATGATGGGTTTGACTCCATTCTTTTGTGGTCCAAGCAATTGTACCAGTCTTGAGAAAGTCTTCACCATTCTCCATGTTTTGACTTTCAACCTCAGCATTTCATTAACAAAAATAATTGCCCTGTAAATGCAATCAGTACTACTCTATGTTGATAGAAGTGCTGTTTTCCCAAGAAAATACTATTTTGATTGCATGTTTTCTAAATAAAATGCTGCTAGAAACATGGAAGAAATCATAGGTTATTACAAATATTACTGAAAGGGTGTCATAAGGTTAGGAACACCAATAAACTGTGTGTCATAGCAAACATCACATTGAATGTGCTTTCTGGCTTTAATTCTAATGATTTGTATGTCACTTGACTTATCTCTTCCATTTTGAATCCTGCACATATCTCCCAGGAAATAATCACTATAAAAACTGAATATTGCTGCTAAAAACAATAGAGAACTCTGTTTTGCTAATAGCACATTTGGTTCCCCAAACAGGAAATTAGAAACAGCACCCTTAGGAGTATTTTTGAACTACAGGAAAATGAAATAAAACTCTCTTCATCGTCATTGACAGAACTTAATAAAATGTTTCACACTAAATTGCCTTTGATGCATCTGTACATAAAATTAATTATGCAAATAACATAATATCTTATCTCAATGGATAATTACAACAGTAATCATACTTGTGGAGTTATTTTCACACAGGTGAATATTTTCCAAGAGTGGTGTCAAGTAAAAACTTTGTGATTTTACCTGCATGAAAACAAAAAAATCACTGAAATCCAAGATTCAATCTTCTAAATGTGAAGAGTAGCCCAGCACAGATGCCAGGCTCCTCCTTGTGATGGCCTGATCTGTCACAGAATGGTGCCAAGAAGTTCTTTTGAAGATCTTCCAGTCCAGGACACTGCTGTGGGTATGGTCAGCTGGAGCAGGACACTCAGGGCTGCATCCAGGTGGCTTGTCAGTATCTCCAGAGATGTGAACCCCACAGTATCTCCAAGCAATTTGTGCCAGTGTTTGATCACCCTTAGAGTAAAGAACACAACTTTATCTTATGTTTAAATGGAACTCTATGTATTTCAATTTGTGCCTATTGCCTCTTGTCAAGGTGGACTGGCCTCAACTTCACTCCAGACTCCTCTATATTGCTGCAGGTTATGCTTGATTCCTTCAAGGAAGCAATTAGAGATACAGGGGCGGCTGCAGTCAGAACTGAGTGATTTCTCTCCATCAGTCTCCAGCTGATCAACGTTTTCTGCCATTTCTTAACTATGTTTTCACAGAGTCACCATTGCATTGGCTAATGTGCTCAGCGACATCCTACAGTGGGTCTGTTTTGGTATCAGCTGAAATGAGCTATATCTAGCAAAGCCAACACCTGTCTTTTCAGAAAGCTATCCCTGCACCCTCAAACTACCAACACCTTTCCATAGATACTCACTACACTAAGCAACGCTGAGAAACGCCTGGTTCTAACTTATACCTTCCCTCCAGGTGTTTATATGCATGGATAAGATCCCTTTGAGCCTTCTCTTCTTCACTCTGAATAGTTCCAGAATGCTCAGCCTCTCCTCATATATCACAGATCTTCTTTCTTTTAATCACTTCTGTGGCCCTTCTCTAGTCTTGCTTCAATACATACTGAAGAACTGGGCCTGTAAGGGGTTAAGAAAGCCTAAAGGAATTAGGTCTGTTTATCTTGGAGAAGAGGAGGCTCAGAGGGAACTCAGTCACAATATTTCAGTACCCAACAGGTACCTGCAAGGAGGACAGAGGCTCTTTTCACAAGAAGATACATGGTGAAGCAAGGGTCAATGTGCACAAGCTACATCAAGAGAGGCTTTGTCTTAATATAAGAAAGTAGAAGTAGAATCCCCACTGGTGAAGCTTTTCAAGATGTGAAAGATCTAGGCTCCTTTTTCCTCATGAAAGGTAAGGCCTGATGATCTTTCAAGGTCCCTTCCTACCTTAGGTGTTCTATGATTCTATGATTATTTAAAACTGCAGGCTCCCTGTCACTTTGCCTGACTTTGTGCTTGATTGTTCTTGAGGGACTATACCTGTCCCTCAGAACCAGAACAACTTGGCTCTTAACTGAAGCATATGATAAGAAGCCCTGTGTAAATGGTGTTGCATTTGTACAAGTTCATGTAGAACACCACTCTCCATAGAGCAGCTCAGATCATCCAGGACAAAAATTATCTGCTCTTTTTTACTAGGAACACCATCTCATATCTCCTCCAACACAAACAAAACAGACTTCTGTGTACTGTCATTCCAGACACAGATGACATATTTTTCTGTGTCTTGTCCACTCATTTTAACAACAAAAAAAAAAGGAGTAAGCAGTATTTGTTTCAAATGAAATGTGTCTCTTGCAATCATGGAAGTTTTGGCTTCTACACCTGCTCTTTTTGTTTATTGTTATTGGTGGCTCTGTAACATGCAATTTTGTTTGCATGTTCCTCGAGGTAAGGAACTGTCAGTCTTTATTTGCCTGTACAATGCTATACACACCTATGGCACTATAGAAGTAATTAATAATAACAGTTTATGACAGAGTACATGGTTACCAGTCATCACATAGTGTGCACTTGTGTAAGATAAGAAACACTTTTCTAATACAAGTGGAATAACATGCCCTCTTTCTTGAAAGTTGAGTTATTAATATGTTATCTGTATAAGCATATACCTGAAGAACGTCTCATACATCCAAAAGCTTATCTGTTTTTTTCCAATTTTATATTAAAAAAGATTATTTCCCTTTTCTTTATGTTCTGAGATTGTGACAGCCAAAGCAATTCTCCTAATACAAAGATGCTATTGTTATCAGTGTGGCACATAACACGGATTTTCAAAACACTTTGCATAACATGACAGGAGGAAGGCAGTAATCATTTGATGTATGCAGATGGGAATGAACAGCTAGGAACCCTAAGCCTCTCTTAGGAACTACAAAAGTGTTAAAGAAATTTTTAGGCCAAAGAGTACCTGTTTTTTTCACTTTTTAGGGAGGTTTGTGGAATGGAGTTATCACCAGTAAAACAAAAGCTGAGATGTGATACAACTTTCAGAAATACTGCACAGAAATAAACTCAGAAAGATCTCTAAACTAAAAAAGCTTCAAAATTTTCTGCATTTTCCCAGAGAATTCAAGGAAAGATTTAAAATACAGAGAATGGCCTGTCAATACACCTGGAGTACTGCCCTTCCCTTCCCTTCCCTTCCCTTCCCTTCCCTTCCCTTCCCTTCCCTTCCCTTCCCTTCCCTTCCCTTCCCTTC
>JANHGO010004767.1:0-24307 GCA_024606505.1 Aquila spilogaster
TGACGACACAGCTCACCATAGTCATGGCTGGCAAACAGATCTGGGGAAATATCCAAGAGGCCATTGTACCGTAAGTTCTCGTACCCTGTGGTCCCTGTGTTATTAGGAGTGGTGTCAAGCATTGGCATATGATGAAGCTAAGAGCAGTGTGTGCAAATTAACTGCATAGAAAGTAGACTGTGTTATAGAGACTTCTGCTTCTTTTTGTGAAAGCATGTTTGTAAAAGCGTGTTGAAACAAGGAGCTCGCTCAGAGAAAGGGATGTTTGATCTGCTTTTCTCATTCTTAACTTTTTTTTCCTATATGCAGCTGGATTTGTAACTGGTGGGGACGCCGCAAAGCCAGAAGTAATCCGGAGAACTTGTATAGTCGCTGGGAGCAGGACCATGATCTGCAGACGTTCGGAGCCCTGGGCCTTTTCTATGAATATCTGGAAATGGGTGAGTTTAGAAGTACACGTTTGGAATGAGGATAAGGTACTTTGCACTGACACAAAAAAAACCTGCATCTCAATTAGTTGTTGAGGGTTAATGGCACCGCTTTAATCTAGTAAACAGGAGAAGGTTAATAGCTCTAAATGATTAAATAGGTAAACCCAATTATAAATAAATAAAAAGGTGTCTTTACATCTTTGAATGGAGGGGGGGATGTCACAGAAACACTGCAAACACCGTTTCCCTCACTGGAATGCTGAGCATTGTTCTCATTGCAGCCAGCCGTCTCAGTCTGTATCTCGTTCTTGCTTCCAAGCTGATGTCAGTGGAAATTCAAAGCGGTGGATGAGTGCCAGATCTGCTGTGAGGTTGTGTGCTGCAGATGTGAGATCTGTGAACCAGATCCCAGGGAATCCATTTCGGTTTAGGTGTGTGCTGAGATACAGCGCAGCAGACCAGCAGGGGGAGCACGAGTAACAGAGTTTTTTCCAAAGGTTCTGTAAACAGGATGCTCATATGAAATTTGTTTACAAAACCGGAGTGTCTTGGTTTATTGGGATTTATTGTTATCTGCCGCTTAAACCAGACAAGAGGTTCTGTTTCATTTCCTGCCTTTAAAATAAAGTGGCGGTATTAGCTCTGCGGTGAGGACTGACGCATTCTGCATCAAGAGATGTTTTGTTTTGGTAACGGAGAGGACTTGTGCATCTCGACAGAAGTTTGCTGTCTGTCTGCAGGTGGCGAGTTGAATGTTAAGATGTCATTGTGAACGCATTTTCCTAGGGATAGATCTTGACCATTTTCTTCTCTTGCTTACAGTCATTCAGTTCGGATTCATTACTCTCTTTGTGGCATCCTTTCCCCTGGCTCCTCTTCTTGCTCTGATGAATAATATCTTGGAGATTCGAGTAGACTCCTGGAAGTTAACCACTCAGTACAGAAGACCCGTGGCTGCAAAAGCACATAGCATAGGAGTGTGGCAAGAAATCCTGAATGGAATGGCCATCTTGTCTGTTGTCACTAACGTAAGTAACCTAACTGTGCCAAACCAACTCTTCCACTCTTCTGTGGGCTCAGTGTGCAGATTTAAAAGCCAGCTAATGCTTTATCTGCTTCATCAACGCTATTCATTTTATCCCATTGCCCTGTGGAGATACGATCCATCTGAGTCTTTTCTCTTGTCCATGTGCTGGTATGTGTAGCTCTCAGTCCATATTTCATTGGACTGTAATCTTTCCTTCACACGTCTTCACCTTCTGCCATTTTGAATTGGCAAAAGCCAGTCTGAACTTTAGTGTGGTGGTAGGGATGGTGGCTCAGAGTACTTTTTATACACTGGAAACAAAACGGTATGCCAGTATTTCATATTCAGTGTAATGTAAAGCAGGCTGCTGAGCAAGAGTTGCTTCTTTTTAACTCAGAATATTCAGCAGTATCAGATCTGTAGATGTCTTAGGCAACAAGACCATTTGCAGCTGTGGCCAAACTAGCAAGTTACCTGAGCATTTCAAGTATGTCAGGTTTATAGGCAAAGGGTGCCAGAAGCCATTGTTGACTTCTTAAATAGAGCTGGAGAAAAAGGCTTCCTGTCTTTCATCAAATCACTTAGCTGGTTCCCACACCGAATTCACATTCAGTCTATCTCTCATGAATTCAAACCTGCATCTCCATTTTCACCAAGGGGTGTGGTAATCACTGTTAGAGGATGATTTGCTATGGGTGGGGAAGTACCAGGAATCTGTCCTGCATTGCATAAAGTGCCTGATATTTCTTAAGTGAGAAGAAAGGGAAGAATGATTTTGAAGTCCAAGTACTCTTCTAGAGGAAAGGATTGGCTGCCTCTTAAAAGAAATATTCATATGTTTTGTTCACCGAGTGTTTAAAATTGGCTGGTCCTTGCAGCAGAGGATACAGCCAGGATCTTTTCCAAGACACGGAGCCCTAATTGTGCTCACCCTTACTTAGTGGATCCTGGGTTATGTCACAGTCGCAGTACCAGAAACCCTTTATGAATCTCCTCGCAAATTTTCTTGCTCAATTTCTTTTCCGATTTCTTTTTCAGGCTTTTATTGTTGCGTTCACATCAGATATGATTCCTCGTTTAGTTTACTACTACGCTTATTCTGAAAGTGAAGACTCGCCGATGTCTGGATACATAAACAATAGTTTGTCAGTGTTTGATATCTCAGACTTTCCTGAGAGAAACAAGCCTAAAGAGAATCCAGAAGGTTTTGAACAATGCAGGTTGGTGTTGGTACAGTAGTAAAGATTTTGTGCCTTTGTATATAACGTAAAAAGCCAATGCGGATTTGCGTAGCTTACTGGAAATTAAATGATGTCATTTTCATCATTCTGAAATTTATGTCCCTGAAGTTGCAAGTTTGGCCAAATTTTTCAAAGGATTTTAGGCAGCAATGCTCCACTGGCCGTGGACGTATGATAAAGGGGCAGTTTATACTCCAAAGGTGGAAATGAGATACGGCCTTTAAAGTCAAAGCGTTAGAGGCTTCTAGAAGAAGAATTGGAGAACTTCAGAGAAGTCCTTGGTAAAAGAGAAGCATTTGAATTTGATTTGGTGAAGAAAAAAACAAAAATCAAGCTAGAGCTCTGTGATGCGTTAGCTGTAAAGCCTCAGGTGTCCATCCTACTTCTACATATGAGTGTAGAACACCTGATTGAGACTGTATTTCCATTAAGCCCCGCATCTGTTCAGTACACAACTTGTCAACATCTGTTGCATTTACTCTGTATTTGTCAGTTGTTGCCTGGTAAGGTCCATCACTCCTGTGTTATTTGATTATTGCCTGGAAAAGAAAAGTAAGCTGTACCTAAGATTTCACTTCTCACACACCCTCATCTATAATCTGGTGCTGTGAGTGAGAGTGTTTAAACAAACGTAAGATTGAAACAAATTGCGAGGCAACCTTTTCCTGCAAGAGGAAACAGACCGTTTAAAACAAGATGAAAAGGTTCCTTAAGTGACAGCTGTATTTGCTTGTAAGTGTCACTGAGCATGTAGTCTGTCTCAGACTGAATGTGACATTTCACCTTCGCATCTTTCTGTTCAACAGGTACAGAGACTATCGGTATCCTCCGGATCACGAGAGGAAATACTTACACACGATGCAGTTTTGGCACATTCTTGCTGCAAAGCTGGCTTTTATAATTATTATGGAGGTATGTTCCCTGTGTTGTTCCCTTCTGAAGTTAGCACCTGATAGATTTTCTAGGTAGCTACTGATGTTACAGAAAAACAGAATTGCTGAGAAAATAAAATAGCCTCTTCCCTAAGTAATACCAAATACCCGTGTCCTAAATGGATACTCCAAGTCTAGCTTGCAACTTCAGCAAGTTAAACTGCAGAGTACCAACAGTGAAAAGAGCTGATGAGGACACTGCAAGAATTGATCTGTATTCAAAGTCCTGGATGTGTTTGGTGGTGATTGGTTGGAAAATAGCTAAGTCAGTAATTTGGATAACCAGCACTGCAGCATTAAGACGGCGTTTTAAAGTTTGGAAAGGAAAAGGGCGTACTTAAAGTGTAATCCTTATCACTTCTCCTACTGTATCTTATCAGTTCTCCCTAGCAGATCGCTATCAGCACGGCGTTATGAATTTTGTAAAGAAATACTTGGTATTAGAAAGTGATGCAGAAATCCAGAACCTGACTCTTTCCTCCTGGGTTTCCTACTTCATAAACGCTTTGGAATTAAGTCTTTTGTATAATAGGAAACGTTTTAATCTTTCTGCACATCTCAGGTGCACGGTAGTGGATGTGTTGTTCCAGGGACAGCCAAATGACATCTCTTCTGTTTAAGTACAAAAACAGAAGTGATCTATTTGGTGTTACGCTGCTTGCTTCAGTTCACTTCCTCTGGCTTCCTTATTGAATTTACTTGCTTATTTTGCAGCACGTTGTATTCATCGTCAAATTCTTTGTAGCGTGGATGATTCCTGATGTACCCGCAGATGTGAAAGCCAAGATAAAACGTGAGAAATATTTGACGCAGAAAATCCTACATGAGTACGAACTTGAAAAACTGAAGGAGAGACTATGTCATGGTGATAAACGAGCTACGGAAAAGGAGTTCATTGCCACAGAAGGGAGAATGGAGATATCCAGAGCCATGTAGCTGAAAAACAGCTCTTTGGGATTCAGCTCGTTTTGGCTTCTTTATCTGTGATTCGCTCAGTATGCAGCATCTTGAAAGCTATAGGACAGGTTCGACCCTTTGCTTTCGGTCCAAAGATCTTCGATTTTTCTTTAAGAGTCATACTGAGCATTTTAGGTTTAGTGAAATCTGTTTAAAGACGTGACTTGGGCACTGTTCTCTATGTATGCATCACTTCAAATAATTAATGTAATCTTGTAATCCTACAGTTTGGATCCCCAGTACAGGGAACGTTATGCTAAAAGGGCTCACAAGATATCATACGGTCATTACCACCAAGCCCTTACCCTGTATCGCAGCTGAATGAGAAAGATATCACAGAGGACCCCTGCTGTGGAAAATGCTGAGCATTACCTTATGACATGAATCTTTAAAAGCAGATAGCACTCTTGATAGAAGAGTTGGGTTAGGGTTTGGGGCATTTTTGTATCCACTATGTCTTCTTAAATGTTTCTTCCTGGCTTTAAACGTCTATACTCTTTTTAGAAGGAATAGGTTTTTAAAGATATACTGGTTTAATTCCGTTTGGAATTATTTTAGGGCACAGAATTCAGTTAATACCTACTAATGAAGGAAAAATACCCACCATAATTTATTTTCATTAAGCTACGCCTGCCATAGAGTTTGCTCTTTAAATGCACGTACTGTGGAATCATCTAATTAATTTTCTAAAAGAGGTATACGATTTGGAGAAATGCAGCTAATTGCTTTCTCCATCTCAAAACTTGCCACTGGAAGAACGTGCTTGACATAAGGTTCGGGCCAGGCTGCTCCTTCGGTTGGATTCTTCCCATCTTTGCAAATGCCAGCTAAGGCCTTAAAACCGTGTGCCCACACCGTGTGCTGTGGAGTGTGACTTCAGAGCACAGCGGGCTGGGAGCTGGGCCGCCACGTTAATTGATCGAACCACGTGATTGTACAGAGACTAGGATTCATATTCAAATGATTTTGGGAACGCCAAGTACTCTATGTTTACGTTGTTACTGTCTTATACATAGGAGCCTCTCTATTATTATTTTTGCTTTTTAATCTTCAAGAAGGAATTTCTTTCGCTCTGTCGTGGGGCCTTTCTACAAAGATATAGAGTGTGTAAGGAGGTAAATAACTACCTGTGTGAAGTAGCCACCAGCTGTTAACGAATGTGCCCTTGTTTTGTAATTGTAAGCAGTTACGCGTTTTTATGATTTTGCTGTATGTTTAAAACATATCAGCACTTCCACGCTTAGTGCCTTGTTTATTCGCATTTGGCAAAGGATGTGAAAACGATCACTATGTGGAAATGAGCATTTCCAAAGTGTGCTTGCAGGCGTCGTGATACTGTGAACCTGCACCACGTAACTGTAGCGTTAGCCACGCAATGCCTGCCTTGGCACACTTGTCTTTGTTAGTGCTATGCAAACCGTTCATGGCCAACTGTCCATACCTAGACTGCTTGGATCAGCGAGCACCAGGCTGTTGAGTTCTCTCATGCACAAGTACGCTGGCTAGAGAGATGAGAGATTTTAACGTATTTGCACTTTGAAAGTTATACTTCCTTGCAAGTATACAAAAAAAAAAATCAAATTTGAATGCCATATCAGCCAATGATGTACTGTTTACAAGATCCACAACCTAAGGTTTCCGTATTTTGTTTCAGTAGAACTAGCCAATGTCTTGGAACGTTTTGACTAGTAACCTTAATGTTGTAACAGAGTTGTAAATCAGTGTCTTGGGTGAAACTGTAATTACTAGCAAAAGTTCTAACATTGAAGTGCCTACCTCGAGCAAACATCGCGTGGTTTGGCTGCCAGTCAAGGAGTTGAAGCAGATGTACATTTCTCTCCATTTCTGTAAGTTATTCAGCTTATTCTGTAAGTTTGCTTGGTAGATCAAGCATATTGGCAGATCGTGTTTGTGATGAACTGACCGGGTTCTTACGTATTCACATGCATTTGAAATAATGGATTTACTGCAGGAATGCGTGTATGAATAAGCTAGCAATGCTGCTTAATGTGTAAGCCAAAGAAAAGTATCAGTCACCATAATTATGTATGTGACACCAGAACTTCTATACTGCAAGCACTTTGCTGCTTCTTACATTTATACTGTTAATTAAACTGCTTAATTTAGATTTCATGGTTCTGTTTTCTCCTGTTAGCAAAGCAAACAGCTGCTTCAAATAGTGAAGTGATGAGATGCAAGATGATACTTCAGTGCAAAATATACACATCTGACTGAAGCTGAAAAAGGTTTGAAAATTCAGGTTTAGATTCCTTCATATGGATCGTTAGTTTCTTCAGGTCCTATAATAAAGTGTCCTAATTTACTGCACTTGAAAAGTCGTCAGCAAAATAGCTGTCTTGTGAATGATTCTTGCTATTTATAATGGCAAGAGTAAGGACAGCAGCGAGGAAATTCCTGAGTTCAGGATACAGCACTGATATGCAGAAGCCCCATGCAAAGACCCTGAATTTGATTGCATGCTCGGCCCTTGCTTCTTTCAAACGTGTTCTTTGACATCACTTCCTATTGGACGCTACAGAAGTATGTTTTGCAACGAAAGTGAAAAAAATCTGGGACCTACTTGTTTAAAATATATGTATCTAAAGGAATCCATCGTTATACTTCATAGCCTTACTTTGTGGTGTAATAGAAACCCTTGATGAGAATAAGTGTTGTCATCTTAAGAGCTAATGTCACAGAAGTCCAATGCCTGTTTGTGTTAACCGTTTGCCTTTGAATGACAAATTCAGCAGCGTTTTGGCAAAAGATCATTGGCACGCTTAGAAGGATTATAATGGTCCAAGTACATGTTTCCTGAAGTGCTCTTGACAAGTGGCAATAATGGGAAAATGATCTGGTCAGTTTGGGGATGCAATTATTGGGTTTTGATATGTTCAAAGTACGCATCTAAAAGTGTCCTTTGACCAAAGTGAAGTTACTTCCATGTTGGAACTGTGGCAGGCAAAGCTATAGCAGATTGCTTCATTAGAATTAGTGGAAAAAAAAAAAAATAAGATTGGCCTTTCAAGTGTCATACAATCAGGGATTATTGGTTTTTTTTCAGTTGAAATCTAGTATTTATACATTAGATTGACGTGATCTGAGCAAATGACTGCAAAACGAGTGCTACTATAAAACACTATACTGTTTTTTTTCTAGAAGGTCTTATCGTTTTTACTTCTTTTATGTAATACTGTCAGTTGGAGACAATGGGAAGGAGTGAAAATCCATGGACTTCCGTAGCGTTCTGTGTGTACTGCTTTGTTCTGACTCGTACTGTCACATAATCGGAGTGACATTTCTGTCTGCTGCGTATGTTGCCGGTATATATATGGTACACTAATGTTGGGATAATTTTTTAAACGTTGCATTCAGCTAACTTATATATGTACATTTAATAAGATTTAAACCTGGCAAATAAAGCAGTGTTTATTTTTAATATGCTGTCAACTTGTTTATGAAGATACCACGAATTCTTCAAGTTAAATACCCACAGAGCCTCACGGAGAAAAATATTGATGCAGATTTCTGCAGCTCAGTGTGTGGGATATTTGGATGCTGCATACAGATTTCCCGCAGTAGTAATTTCAATAATCAAGTAAGAAACTTGGTAAGGAAACCTGCATCTGGCCGCCATCTTCTAATTGAAATGGTGACCGCACTGTGTAACTGTTGTCTTGCATTTCCTTAGGAAACCACTTAGCAAGGGAAATGTGTGCTAAGTTCTGCATGTGTTGTAAGCAATGTACATTGGCTGAGATGGAAAGAGTATATGATACCTTATGAGTGAACTTCCCTTTGAAAATTTCTCACGACAGAAGGCTACGATACAGTGAAAAAGATTCAGCACTTACATCTTCCTTCAGGTACGGTACAAGCAGTATGTTTATATAGAAACGTTAAGGTTGGAAAAGACCTCTGATCCCCAAGTCCAACCCCAGCCGCTCCCCACCGTGCCCATTCACTATGTCCATCAGTGCCACATCTCCACTGTTCTGCAACACCTCCAGAGACGGTGACACATATGTAACCCCATTCACAAGTAGATTCACGGGGGGAAAAAAGACAGCAAGCCTCAAAAGAAATGGTAACCCAAAGTTTGAAGTCTGCACATTTCACATCAGATGTAACCAGAGCTAGAAGAGCTAGAGGTAGAATGACGGGTCATTGGATGGACCAACCTGTGGCTGGGCAAAGAGATTGGATGAAGGGAGGGCAAATGGAGCCCTGCCAAAGGGTTTACTTAGATGTGGAATGCTTCCTTCCCTAAACAGATGGAAAAAAGTAAAGGAAAAAATATATGTGATCATTACCATATCGATGCTTCAAATAATCAAGAAATTATTTGGTAATTAATTTGCAATGTCACTGCGCCACAGCTACTGTTTCTTGTCTGTCTTCCCGCGTGCCCAGGGTCGTCACAGCTTCGCAGCGTAGTCTTGGGATCCTTGACAAGGAATAGCTAAATTATATCTTGTTCTGGTTTTAAATAATCATTTGTCTCTTCCCCACACTTACATCACTCAGATGCAGCTCAGGAAGTTTTTTTACATAAGCATGTGTACCGAGAAATGTGCGGGGAGATGAGTAGGATGTGAAATTCAGCCGCCGTGTCAATTTTTGGAAGGTGCATATGCACATTGCCCTGCAACAACTAGTGACTATGCTTTCTCAGTCAGAAATGAGTCAATCTAAAACATTTAGGAAGTGTCTGACTCCCTGTAATTCTTCTTTTAACTCCTCAGCAAAGCAGTGCTGTTCAGCAGTCAGAAGCACGTTTGTGTTCCAAGTGCTGGCTGCCTGAGCCTTGTCGTCTGGTGGCCTAAAGGCCCGCAGCTATTACTTAGCAACGCTGCGTGGTAGCTCTGCAGTTGCTGCCAGAAATGAATAGGAACCCCAGCAACTCTGTGGTCAAATGTTGCACATCTATCTAGCCTAAGCAGGAATAAAAGTAGAGATTTAAACTCAGGCGGCTTTTCAAGATACTGTGTAATTTAATCGGAACCATTCACTGTAGGTGGTAATTAAGATATTAAACTGCTCTTTTTAGGATGATCCTTCTTTTCCTGGTATCAGGCTCTGATGCGATTGCATACAGTCCAAAGGCAGAGCAATTGCTGCAAAACATCATGGGGTTACTTGAAATAGAAACTTCTGAGTGACACCTTTAGTCAGCCAGCCTGAAACTGCTGTGTTTAAAGGCCAAACAAGAAACGGGGGGGACAAGCGAAGTAAAAATAGATGTTTTCTGTAGGAGAATAGCTAAGGAACTGTTAATTAGATCAAGGATTATCAACAGAGCTGTAAATATATACAGCACCTGTCTCTATTTACATATGTGTGTCTGTAAAAGTGGATAAAATCTACACGAGCCACATCAGTAGACAGGTTTTTTTCAGCCAGGTGCTAGCAGCTGGTGCTCCCAGTGGCCTGCCATTTTAGGGGAGGATGCAGAGGGAATTAAGGGACACCATGGAAATGTTTAGAAGTCTATGCTACAGTGTATTTGAAATGTTTGGCGTTGCTAAGTATCTAGGCCGTGCCATCTTCTGCAATGAAAACCTATGGAAAAGTGCTGTATTCGATCGTCTGTAGCCCTGTGCATCTCTTGTGCTGACTGATGCCTTTCACTAATTTGGTTCAAATAGCGCAAGGAGCACAGCAATAGGAGACGTGTGTTCCAGAAGCATGGGCTGCACGTGAGCTGGCTCTTTTAACGTGTTTTCACAGGAGGAATAGAAATAATCCAAAGGGAACATTTGAGCAGGAAAAACTGAAGGCTGGATTCTCTGCCATGTTCGAACGTCATCGCAACCAACGTTTTCACTAACAGGTTCTCCTGAACAAGCATTTCCATTGACAATGTCCCAGTAGCAGAGTGACAGCAAACAGTAATGCCACAGAGCTAATTTTCTGGTGGTGGTGTCTGTATTACTCTTTGGCTGAAGTCCTGGCCCCATCTATACTGATGAAAATTTTGCTACTATTTTCCAGCGTGATGTAGAATTCAGCATCTCTCTGTAGTAAAGATCCAGGTTAAAAAGGAATAGGAAATGGGTGGGCCAAGAGGTTCGCATAAATACAGCTCACCACGTGATGGCAATCACTAATTGTGACCACCAGCAGTTCAGTACTGTAAGGTGTCAAGATTTTATGCTGCTGCGAGATACTACTGCATTACAAGCAGGAAGCATTTCCTGGTTTCCCCTTTCATACAGGATTGCCTCTGTGCCATGACAGCTTTTTTGACTTCCTCAGAAATGGCAGTACTACCGAACACCAAATCCTAGGTGCGAGGACACACTTCCACTCATTTGCTAGGAGAGATTACCTTACGTGCGCTTCTCTTTCTCAAATAGAAGCGCGATTCGTGTGCCTCCCAAGCATCCTCCCGTGGTGATGCAGAGTCAGAATCCCAACCTCCGTGAACATTTCAAGAAATACAGCTCTTATTTCAGCCCAGGAACTCAAAGCGTCCTTTGTTAATGATGTTTCCTGGCACTTCAGTGCCACTGAAGCTGATGTGTGTATGTTCAGGCCAGAGAAACGCTGACAGATGTCAGGTGTGGCATGGTGTTGTCTTGGGAAAAAGCAAAGCTTCCAACCCTCTGCCTTTTTCCCTTTTTTTCAGAGAGACAGCCTGTTACACCATCATCAGGGGACTTTCCACAAAGGTTTGTCAATAGAAAAGTCTCATGCTCTGAGAGCAGGAACATCGAGATCCTGCGTGTTTTATGGTACGCCTATGAGCTGCTCAGAGCCTTTTCATTATGTTTTTGTTGGGCATTCATGTGAAAGTAGCAAGTTATTCTGCGGCTACAACCAGCCTGCCATGGTGACTCATCTTTTAATTAGAGGATGCCATAATGTTCCAATTCAGCGTGCATCAGTGAACAACATCCTACTGTTTCATCAAATGAAAGTACTCTTACTATAGGATTGATGAAATTATGATGGTATGGGTAATGATCACTGCTGTGATTGGAGCTCAAGGAGGTGACATGGGTAGAGGAAATCAAAGCAGAAAGAAGCCCACTTTGTACTTCCTCTGTAAGTTTAGTGTGCTAGGGTTAGCTGATTTTAGAAAGGAATTACAAAGTCCTTAGTAACGACCTTACTCTCAAAATGGAGGGGGTGAATAAGTGGAAGTGTGGCAGTTCACAACCTGGAGAAGATAGAAGAACAGACAACAGACAGGCATGATGCCAGTCCATATATAGCGACTGCATGGACACTTGTTCACGTTCAGATCTGTATGAGCCTTTAAATATAAGTGCTAGTCTGTCAGCAAGTCTCCCTTGCCTAGGAGAGAGGAGCCAATGTTATTGGCAGTTAAGACAGGAACTGAAATGAAGTATCAAAGAGGTTGATTCAACAGGAAGGGAAAAGTAGGCTTCCCCCTACTTTTGCAGCTGGAAGAAATCAAATGCGAAGAAAGCATTTGCTTCACTTTCAGTGCAAGGATAAGCTCTGCTTCAAACATCTATCCAGTAAGCAGACACCTCCCTGTGTGCAGGGCATCCCCCGTTCTCCTGCACACACCTCCACTTATCAGTGATGGGTTCACACAGCCTCCTTACAGCAGCTTGGCCCGCTCCTGGGCACGAGGACAGAGAGCTTCATGCACATGGTGAGGATAGGATAACTTCAGTTTCATTTGCGGGGAGAACAGTTACAACTTCCTAGAGGGTCATCTTGGTGAGCTACTTAAGTCCAAAACAAATGCTAATTATCTGTGAACAAATGCACAAAGTTCTCCATCGTTCTGAAGCTGTATAATTAAGTCTCTGTACAGGAAAAGGATTGATATTATTGAGCACAGGAAAAGCAAATAACATAGGGTCAGTGTATTCTTCAAAGAATGCATTCTTGTATTGCCTTTTAAAGTATGCTGTTGGGTCTGGAGATGTTCTGGCAGGGCCAATCCTCAACAGCAGATAGGAAATTTTCTGTTGATTTTAATGATTTTGATCAGACCACAGTGATTTGTCAGTAAAAGAGTCAAACACCTAAAAAATACAGCCCCACCAGAAGTCTCTTCTCAAAACTGGCAATAACGATCCAACCAACTGTGGGACGTTCGTGTTAGCTGCAATGCGGAGAGCAGACTTGCGTCAGGTAAAAGGGGCGCATCGTGCTTTATGTTTCTGCATTTGGACAGAAAACAGAGTCAGATTGAGTGGAGCTGCAGATGCCCTCTTGGACGCTGCTCGCAGGGCTCCTCTCCATAGAGCTCGCCCCTCCATATGGACAACGGCTAACCACGGAGCGACGTGCCAGTTGCTCAGACACCTCCAGACAACAAAGATGTTTGTTCCATCTGTTGGGTTTCCAGCTACACCTCTCTAACCCTCCCTCTCTCCCTGGGGGTAACTGCAGCAGCAGCAGGACACTGACAAGTGGAGCCCTTCTCTCAGTTTCTTAGGAATAAGCGCTCACCAAGCTTAGGTTCTCCCTTATTTCCTGTAACGCTTGTGCCGAACGACTTGCTTCTTTTTGAGAGCATGGTGGCCCACTGCCAGAGAACCCATTGAGTGGGTGGATATTTTCTGAGGATGGCAGCACGCAGCCTAAATGCCTGCATCAATTCTTTCTCTTGCTCCTTATCTGGGGGGATTTTTGAGAACAGGTTGCTCTCAGACCGGCTTCCTCTTTACGTAACAGCACGATTTGGAAAAGTCAGAAGCTAAAGACAGGCATATCCACTATAACTCCATCCTCCCACAGCGTTAGAGAGGAAAACTTTCCAGCCATGAAGCCATTAGCAAAAACCCATCTGCTTTCTGAGACGGGATTACACCATATACTGACACCAGTGCTTGTATTCTAAAGAGCACTAATTCAGGAAACTCTGTGCATCGTACGGAATGACTTCAGGTGATAGAATTGTTGATCTCCAGCCCCGAATAGTCTGAGATTTGGAATGAAGTGGAATAGCCAGTGAGCAGAGCTAGCAGAAAAACCAAACTCTTGATACATATTATGCTTTCAAAATCCTATTTTTGAGATTCACAACTGATCTCTTCATCAAGATTTGTTTCTGTATTTCTTTTATTGCTTTTGTATTCACCTGTACTATTAAAAATGCCGGTGACATGAGTTAGCATATTTTGAACCCCCGTTTTTAACAGGTGAAACAATTCCTTTGCTTTTCTTTCCTGATGCTTTGCCCAATGTTCAAAAATAGGACTTCTCATGAAACAAAAGTCTTAACGTGTTGGCAGTTTTGAAACTGAAAAAGCTTTAAGTCATACAAGGATTTCTAAACGGGCAATGAAGTATGCTTTGGGGAATGGTTTAAAATGTTAAGAACACAGGTTTTCATTATATTTTGTTATCATCAAAGACAACAAGTTCTGTGCTTCTTGAAATCCTCAATCTCCCACCTTGTTCTGCCAGACTGAGTCATGACCTCCAACACTTGAGCTGCACGTGCTCATTTTACTCAGACCTCCTTCCTGACACACAAAAAAACAACAACTTTCTGAGCCTCATTTCTCTTGAAGTAGCAAATAGCAGGAAAAATGATGAAGTTTAACTTAAGTGTTAAGTGCATTGGAATTGGGCCTCCCCGTCTGGCAACGTGATCAACTGTTCTTCATTATTTTAGTTTTGAAAGCCATCTCTTTCTATTTATGTCCCTCTAATCCTTGACAAAAAAAAAAGAAAGAAAGCTTGGAGAAGGAGGTTGATTCAGCTGTCCCATACAGCGGCCATCCCACTTCTGCTGATAACAAACATTCACGCATATGCAAGAACCACTGGATCTGTAACTTTTCATCGCCCTACTGCAGGGAAATGGAGACTAGATGGGAAGATGAGGCATTGAGATATGGGGGGAAAGAAGGTGAAATAGGAACACTTTTCACCACCCTAGAAAAGGCCTAGTTCTGGTCCGTTTTCAGGCTGACAACCTGTCCGTGGTGTGGGAAAGCAATTCCAGAACGTGCTTCATTGTAGAGATTTCTTACATCAAGGCTAGAACTCATGGGAAATTCCTACTGTATTTAAGATCCTGTTCCTTGAGAGGGACTTGCAGTAGAGAAACTTGAGTTGTTTTTTTTATACCGTTTGACCTCTCCTGTACTCCACCTGGGCTTACAAGAGGAATCCTGCTCTCTTTTTCCCCTCTCTGGTCATATTTTCCCATTTCCTTCAGGCCGCATAATTGGTCATCCATCCTTTTAGTGAAAAAGGATTAACGAGGATCATTTTGAAGTCTATTAAAAGCGCTGTAGTGTGTAGGGCAGCTTTTGAAAGACAAGCAACCGATTTATGAAGCCTTTTGGAAAACGCGACGCAAGACATGAGCGAAGGAAAGATGCCCGTGCAGACTGCGATGGCATGTGCTGCATGAAGCCCTTAGGTGTAATGTTAACCAGATGCAAAATTACCTCGCAGTGATTTATGATGTGCACTGGTGATGAAGCGCGCACCGTTCTGAGAGTGATTAATATTCTTGTCATAAATGGAGAGAAGTCGGCACCTCGCCAAGAAAATTTGTCTGTGAGAGCAGAGCGGCTCAGTCCTCCACGAGTGATGCAGTAACATGAGCCGGATTGAACTCAGGGATTCAGTGGAGATTTTTATTAGAGATAAGCTACCTCCAGGGAAAGGCGTTTCCATGAGCCATGGGGCCTCCCAGCAGAGGAGAATTTGGAAGTGAAGAAGATGTTACCGACAGAATGCATTTTTGGAGACTATTGGCTTTCCAGCCATTCGGTTTGGGGATACGTGGTTATTTTAGAGCTTTGATTGTTGTATTATTATTCCTAATAGAAAGTCAAAACACCACGAACCGTATCAGTCCAAAGACCACAAAAGGTAGCCACTGCAACCATTATGACATGCTCAGCCCTTCAGAATGCACAAGACATCAATAAAGAAAGGAATATGTACCAACATATGTGTGAATGAACTGGAAGTTGTAGACCCATTTTTAGTGGATGTATGCGTAACTCCTGAATAAATGAATAACTAAATAAGAAAAAACCACCACCGTTCCACACAAAGGAAATCACAGGCTATCCCAGCCAATATACTGAATTCTGGTTTGGGAAGCTGAATCTGCAACAGAGAAGCTGAAAGTACACCAACCTGGTCTAAAACCTACAGCTAAAGGCGATTTTTGGTGTCAGGGTTGAAGATGGTGGGAAGGAATGGGGTGGGAGAAGGACTTTCCTGAGCATGGCGCCCATCTGCTGACTTTCTAGCCCCTTTTAATTGTGTCTACGGAAAGAAAGACATATTAGATCAAGCCTCCAGTTTAGCATAAGGGAAAAAAGACTCATCTGTGCAGAAAACACACGGCATGATTCAGATGACTGTAAGACAATTTACTTCTTTGTTCTGGAAATAGCCCTGGTGATTTTACAGGAGTTAATATATAAAGTAAGACCTGCAGTTTGGAACTGGAGGAAAATATTAAGTGAGAGAGAACAAGAAAATAAACAGCTAGATTTAACAAGTTACGTGTTGCAAAAATTAATTACCTAGCTGCAGCCCCTAGGGTGTGATCTCAGGACATCTGGCAAACGGCACAGAACTGTGCTCATAGTCTTTCATATGTATGTGCATTTCAGTCTTGATTTTTGCTTGACTGTGGCGTAATGCACATTTTTCATTAATAAAGCAGGGTAAGTATCTAAGAAATACACATCCCTCAGTAGGCCTTCAGAACAACATAACGGTGAGAGAAGTTCTGAGGTCCTAGCATCGCTTCTTCAGGCAGACTGTAGAGGATGTGATACTGTGCATGGGGCTTTGTTAGCTAAAGATAGGCTGCTGGTAAAATGCAACGTGCACGCTAAGGTTAGTTCTGTGCAGAAAGCCAAACCCTGAATTCCTTCCTTGTTACTCTGCAGAGACGTGCCTCCTGCTGAGTTAGGGGGGGATGCAGCCCAAGCAGAGACTTGGACAGCTGTCTTTTTCCTCCTTTAAACTATTATTTTCTAAATTATTGAGAAGTTCCTGTAGCACTAAAACAGAATAAGGAGCGCTGCCTTGTAAGATCTTCCTGTCTACACTCTTACGTTTGGCTTTGGCAAACAGAGTGGCATTCATGGCTCATACTCCGCAGTGTACAGAGATAGCACTCATGGTGAAACTGATCACTTCTCCAGGTGTGAGAAAAGAAGCCATTTAAAATCTCCCCATTCAACAGTGTCCATAAGGTTAAAAAAGAAAGCCTTTGCCACGGGAGTAGCCACAAAGTTTCTCAGCTGCAGAACGTGAGCAGTAACAATCAGATGTGATGCAGCAGAAGGCCACAAAGACGGGTGTGTAGATGTCAGCCGTTCAGATGAGGGCTGTCGGGCTGAAAACCGAAGGACAGAAAAGCTTGTTCTGGCTTCTGGAATGAAAATGCCAGCTTAAGAGAGAGACGAGCAAAGCCCGAACCTGCTAAGGGCTGATGGTTGAGACTAAGTCTTCTGAACTTTTAGTTTTGTAAGAGACCAGGAAATATGGAATTATAATGCACTTCCCCTGTAGAAAGCCTGGCATAGCTGAAGACGTCCAAACTGGGCACGTGGAGATGAGATCAGACACGTTCAGGGGGCTCAGATTGACCTGGACAGAATTGAATCAGCCAGAAGCACTCCTTGAAACATTTCAGTTTGTGGCTCACTGCACTCAGTGGAGCCTGGGAAGGAAGGAGAAGGACAAACTTGGAAGTGAATCAGAACAATACTCTTAAATACATGGATGTGCCTACCCTTAATCCTGTGTATATATATAAAATTAAGATGCTAAATAAGGGTCCAGAAGCACAACAATCATTTCAATTTGTGTCTATAAAGCCTGCTCCTGCCAGAGCAGTGCCACTTTAATATAGCTGTCAAAGATAATATCACCCCATGGCACTGCACAATATACTTGGAATCACAGCTTCCTCTAGTGGAATCAAGGAGTTAATCTACCAGATGTGTGACAATATATTTATAACAAAAAAATAAGAAAAAAAAGTTACACCAAAACACCAGATTATAAAACGAAATGAAATGCACATGAAGCCTAAGCTTAAAGATGTTCCCTCTGACATTCAGAAAAGGGCTCTGAATTGAGGAGCTGATATTTTAGTTGCATTCCGAGCTCACAGATGTCTGATGACTTGGCACCATGCTAGCTATGCGATACCCTAATCTTCCCCACACTCCACAGAACACAATGTAATTAACATGGAGCTTGTTAGCAGTGCCCTAAAATAAAGCAGAGGTTTTCCTGTTGTCTTGAATTATGCATTGTTCCAAAGCTTTCTGGGGAGGAGGAACAGCTTCTGCACTCAGCAAAGCAGTGTGAAGAGCTTCCCTGTGCTCAGATTACCTCAGAAGTTATTGGTTTTCCTTTATATCTTGTGGTAAGAAGAGGAACATTAACTTCTATGCCTTCAAACCCACGAACATATTGTCCAAAGAAGGTATTCAGTATTTATCTTTTTAAATATTTATAGTATCCAAGAGGAGAGACCTCAGTGGTTTGTACAAAGCAAAGGATCTGTTTCTCAGAAGGTAAAGTGATATCGAGGATAACTTCCGCTCTTAATGATTTCTGAGATCAACAAGAACAACAGCATCGAGAGCTGGTTGTTTCAGCCTGGCTTGCTAATGAAATGAGACTTGAGGAATTTGTGTGTTGTTTCCTCTTTATGAATGCTTTTGAACCATTTCCAGTCAAATTTACCAGAAACTTTGAAGTTCCAGAGTTAAGATTTCCCTCCTCGTTCCAGAAAAAAAATGGTTTACCAAAAGTACTTTCGTAAAGAAAAATAAAGGAGACGACGGGAGAGAGGAAAAAGGCGTACAGGTGACATGACGGGAGCTAAGGATGCTGGCAGGAAAGCATTAGGGAACATGCAGAGGAGGACTGGCGTTCAAATAGATCCCGAATAGGGCCTGCTGGAGGAGGGCTAGTGGGAAGCTATGATTACTGAAGACAGGTGAATGGGGGCTGGGAAAGTCAAGTGCATTCACTCCAATGTTCATACAATCAGTGGTGCTTGATTGGATATTTTAAATAAAATGATGAGTTCCTTCAATTAAAATACTAGTAGTTTGAGGATATGCTGGCATCGCTGCCTTGGATTTGTGTGGTTTGATGCAGATGCAAAGATTTGACATAAGAACCCCAGTAAAATCCTTATTTTCCTATCTTGGATCCAGACTGCGGATGATTTTGTGTCGCTGACCCCACAGAAATGTAAGAAATGAAATTTGATCACATTCAGTCTGGAACTGAGGAGCTGGGATATGAGACTTAAACAGGAATAAAATGCAGGAGAAGGCACGAGAATCACCAGCACCTTTCCACGAGACCCCACTGACCTCCAACATCAACTAAACATGTAGGCTTCCTTCCTGTTTGTTTTTGGTACAGTTGTACAAACCATTTCAATACCTTTCTACACAGCAGATCTACAAAACGGCAGTAGAAAGCAGACAAGTGTCCTTAGATCACTGGAACCTATTCTGGCAGAGCTTAGCGGTGAAGATGAAATGTGTTGGCTGCCTCTATCACCAGAAAATTGTGCCTTGTATGTATAGATTACTAATTACAGTTTTACATGTGAGCTCCTCCATAGAGAAGCTGCTTTAAATGCAACAGAATCTCCATGCATTCTTCCCACACAACATTTTATGTACTATGATTTAATTAAGTCTGTGAATAAACCAATATTTGACCTAAAGGACAGTTATTCACCATGTTTCATATATAAAAGAAATAAATAAAAATTGAGGCATGGAAAAACGAAGTGACAAATTCAGGCAGTAATATCAGTTCCAGACCCAACACCGCAGTCCAAGAGTCTGCCCACAAACCCATATGTCAGTTCCCTGTTACGTTAAGCACAACTATTTTTCAAATGTATATTACAAGCTGTTTTTTGTTTGGTTGGTTGGTTTTTTTCTTAAAACAGCAATAGTTTCCCGTACAAACGGTGCATGTGAAGTTACTTTTGGTATATTTTTAAACAGATCTTCTATTAAATGAATGTCTGTAGTGCTGCCCAAACCCATGTAGCCTGTGATCTGAATCAACAGCAATTCCTCCCAATGCTTCTCTTAAAGCATTTTAAAATAGTTTTAAGAGACAAATCAGCAGAAAAGAAAGGATTACTGCAGCCTTAGAGAAGATGTTTCTGGTTTTCTAATTCCAGCAATAAACAGGCACCATCATAAATTCTTCAACCGGTACACTGGTATCAAGGTTTTCCAAGTGGTGAAAATAGACCTGACTATCCAAGAAGCAAACTCTCGTGTAAAAGGCTCCCTGTGCTGTTAAACCATCCCACGATGTACACCGTGGCACAATAAAATAGTGATAGATCGATGTTGTAAAAGATCGTTACCCATCCTATTAACAAAAGATAATATGCTTCAGTCCTTGGCTAAGTTTCGCTGTGGGTAATTGCATCCCACTCACCAAGTGTCGCATAGCTTGTCTGTGTTCTAAGAGAACTGTTACTCCGTTTCACCCCCAGAGGTAGGTGCATTTCTGCCTGTGTAGCATGACAGATGGCTCAACGTCCTCAGGGGTCCTTTGCACTTAACTCATGAAGAAGTATAGGAATTGAAAGGAACAGATGTTCCTATAATATCCGGGGAAAAAAAGATAAGCACCCACATCTACTTTTAAGATAAATACTTCTATACTGTTGAATTTCTACACAGATACACATCATGAATCAACAAATGAAGACCTATAAATACCAATAGAATTGCTTTGGCAGTCTAAAAGACACTTGCTATCGGCTGAACTTTTGTTAGGGGGATGTTTTCTTTGGTTTGTTTGAAGCGCTTTGTTTTCACAGTGAAATGTGGTATGCAATCAGGAAATAAAAGGATTTCACCTGCCATGTGCTAACAGTTTTTACCACTGGGGGGCGGAAGCAGCAGCCTCAACGCGACGGTGAAAACTGCGCTTGCAGAACACACCCTGGATCGTCTGAAAACCTGATACTGCCTTGAGAAACAACACTGAGAATTCACGTGTTTAAAACGAGATATCCCTTCTTACCGAAGAAGTATGGTTTTCGGATATTTTTATGGGGTTACATTTGTTTGCTTGCTTAATTTTTAAACGATTTGTTATCTTTTCAGAAAGCAGCAGCACGTTTCCAAGCATTGGGCTGTGCAGAAAGTCATCAGAGTATGTTATCACCTACGTTAGCACAGAGGTTTCCAGGAAAAGTGCTTCCAATTCAGCCTGGAACTAGCAATTGCCCTGCAAAATTAGCGTGCATCTTCTGTCCAGTTGCATGTTGTTAGGATTTCCTATTTGCCCCGGTGATCTTGGCCCAAAGTTCCAAGTTTCTACTTTAAGAAGAGGAAACTTCCTTGTAAATGAGCATTTTCTGTCCATGTGCGTACAGACTTTAGTATGTTTCAGCTCAAGGCCATACTCTATGGGGCACAAAAAAAAAGAAAAAGAAATCCTCATCTTTGCAATATTGTAGGGACAGCCTCCTTCCTGGTAGCCTGACCAGAAGAACATTATTTTGGCTTTACTTTGGGATTTTGCAATTCCACGTTCCCCCCCCAAAAAGTAACATGTATTTGAAAGTGACATCAACTTCCATTGGGTTCAACAGACAGTCACCATAAATAGAAGCAAAGAGTTGCATCATAATTCTTAAGGCATATTTATGCTATCCTCAGACCAAAGTGACTTGGTATTACAGGCATGCATTTAATGTCATAACTAAGATTTAAAACTCAAAACTTTTTTCCAAAGGTGACATCATGCTTTTAAGAGCAGTATTTTGTCACCTTTTGGTACACAGGGAAAACAAAACTCATTCGAAGTAATAATATGTGTGGTCGTATGAATTTAAAGTAACACACAGAATCATAGACCGGCTTAGGTCGGAAGAGACCTTAAAGATCATTAATTTCCAACCCCTGCGGACACAGCTGCCAACCACTGGATCCGCTAGAATTTCTTTTAAAAACGGATCACGAAATGCATATTCATTTGTAACCTCTGCGCGCGTGACACCCAGGAAAGAGCAAATCCATTTGTCAGTGTACCGGTAGCAAAGGTAAGGTCAAAAAATGAATTAAAAATTCACCCCCAGTGGGTTTGCAGATGGCAGCAAGTTGGCAGGAAGCGTTGGTCTGCCTGGGGAAGGGAGGTGGTTGAGTCACCGTTCCCAGAGGTGTTTAAGAAACGTTTAGGTGTTGTACCAAGGGACGTGGTTTAGTGGGGAGATACTGGCGGTAGGTGGATGGATGGACTGGATGATCTTGGAGGCCCTTCCCAACCTTGGTGATTCTATGATTCTATGGTTCTATCGCTGATGAAAGTTTTAGCTCAGGGTGTAGTTCGCTTGAACAATACTAAATCTTAGGGAAGATAAATGTTAACTGCTGTGCTGATTTTGTAGTCCTCAAAATGCATTTTGCTGTATTTAGACCTAATTCAGAGGTTTGTTGTGGAAGATTTTAAGAATAATACGTAAACTAATATAAAAAACGGACTGAATTACACTTGAAACTTTTCATCTCCTTCAATGCACTTGTTAAAATAGCTCAGTCAGAAACCTGTAAAAATGGATTGTTTACAGAAACCTTCCATTTTATATGGTATTAATCTCCCACCAGTGTTCTTAGAGATTTCTCAGAACTGTGTTTTTCACTGGATGGCTTTCAGCTGATTCTCTTTGCTTCTGGCCAATATGTGAACGCTTAGCAGTGATGTCTGTGCTAAAATTTTCTGCATCGTGTTCCATTTCACCCAATACTGATGCCAGTGGAAGAGCTCACAATTATTTCAGCTGAGTTGGAATTAGGCTTTTTGTGAGAGGAGATTGTAGACAAGTATTCATTACAGAAATAATTACCGATAACAGTATTGATAACATATATTAATGTTATATATTAGTGTATTAGTTGATTCCTCTAGAGACATCTTACTCTTCCAAGATTAAAACATTAATACATAATACTTAAAAAGCTGACAAGTCTGTGTATCTTTTATAATGCTACTGACATAGCTTTCTCTTATTAGTTCCCAATCTGAAACAGTAAGAGCTGAGTTTGGCCAGGATGTAGCTCAAGAGTATCTGCATGTGACAGGCATAAAATTTCTACTCTAAATGCTTACAGCAGCATTCTATTCACAATAATTTTCCATTATTCCACAGCAATTTGCTATTATGGGTATTTTACACAATTAATGAGTAACTTACTCTCCTCTTGTAAGACACTCAGAAATGTCTTATCTAGCCTTTAAATCCATGCTCATACGGTATGAGAAATTATTCTCTTTCCAAAATCAGTCAGTTTGCTTATTAAATGCTATGATTTTGATATTAATTCTTGTTGCTACGTTAAGCCATAGAAACAATGTCACTTCTGAGCTTTCTAAAACACGGCCAGAGCTTCTCCTTTCTCATAGTGTGTAAATGAACAGAACACTCTTGCCCTGCAGACTTCACAGTCTCAAATTCTGCAAAAAAAAAAGCGCTCATCACGTTTTATAAAGGCCTGCTTTGTGGAATCCAATCTCATTTCTTCTCCGCCAAACATTCCTGCCACCCCTTTATGTATACAGGTTTCCTTTGAGCACCTGCAATGACACACTGGAGCCATGAAACACCGGGAAGACTTGCTTATATAACTGTGTAGGCTTGCATGTACAGGGAGAAGTCCTTTCAGCAGTGCAAGGGAAATGGTGATTCCATATGGAACCCTACGCTGAAAACCACATTCAGTACATACCATAATATAGAAATCAGCATTGTGTTGTGATGCTAATTAGCAACGTTTCAATTTCACGTAGTTTTGATTTATTTGCTACTGTAATACTTCATGGTCCTTTTACAACTTTTAAAAGAAATATTGGAAATCAGTCGTTATGGGAATTTCAGCATTGAAACAATTAGCTTTCCACTTATAAACGTGTTCTGCGGCTGTAAAACTTCACTAACCCGACACCAGAGGGCAACATCGGAAACAAATGTTAATATAAATCCAAAGAGCAGTTGCTTTTAGATACTGCAGCTACACCATACGTTTTCATCGGGAAGCCTAATTTTACATTTTATCACCGGCTAAGCAAGTAAAGGAGCTTGATAATTCTAGAAGAAATTGTTTAGAACACAAGATTTTGTGTTTGTTTGTTTGTTTTTGTAATTAACAAATCTACGGGGGCTTTAAGATTAGAATGAGTCTTAAGAGAAATGTAATGGATGTGACTAAGGAAGAAATAGCATGTTTTGTATCTATAATCTACTGCAAAATGATGAAAGTCAGAAAACTGCGTCTAGATACTGGAAAGGAAAGTAGCTCTGTTGTCAGAATGTGCCAAGCCCATTCCAGTGCTATAAATATTGCCAAACAGGTCTAAACGTTACGCTGGCCTATTGCAACGCACGAATGCAGAGGACACAAAAGATACGAAAATATTAAGCGCTTAAGAGAAAGCGATCACTAGCACGATATAAAAGAAGCTGTGCGGGTCCGTATGGACCGAGAGATAAATACACCTTTAAAATAGGTGCTATCGATAGCAAGAGCGGCACTATTTGCAGAGAATGCCCCGTTTCCCCAGCAGTGCGGCTGACTGCAGGAAGGCCCTGTCCTTTCCCCCCACGACTGGCTCGGCGACGCAGCGAGTCCCCGACGAGGGGCTGCCCAGGGCACGCCCCGGGCCCCGCTCCGCGGAGTCGGGCGGCGGAGGGCGGGCGCTGTCCGCGGTGCTGAAGGGAGAGGAACGGGG
>JANHGO010004768.1:0-24302 GCA_024606505.1 Aquila spilogaster
AAAACCCAGCATCGCCGGCTTTGCAAAGCCCCTCCATGCAACCATGCGTCCGGGGACCGTTTCCCCGCTGCGGCAGGATTTGGCCCTGGAAGAAGGGTCCCTCAGCCCCCACCAGCTCTTGCGGCTTTTATGGTAGAGCTAATAAAAGATATTGCTGTCCCAGCAAGTCTGGCCTCCTTTACATGCCCAGAGTGATTTTATGCTGCATCTGTGCTCCAGCACATCCTGCACCACCAAGCGCTGGGTGAAACGCAGAGGGTCTTGGCTGGGGGGGTGGATAAATCCCTGTCCTTCCCAGGGGATGGGGATGAAGGGATGGGGGACGAAGGAGAGCCTGGCAGTGGCCACCAAGAACCTCCTCGACCCAAGGGGAGAAGCTGTAGCAAGGATGGGGAGAGCAGGGAAGCGCCCGGTCTCTGCTGAGATCGTGGAAGCTGCAGGAATTTCATTTTTGGGGATATTTCCTGAAAAACAGAGATGAGGTGAGAGATGGCAGCAAGGTGACCCCAGCACGGGGCTGGTCTGCGAATCTTCTCTCTTTACACAACGCCGGCACAAATCCAGCCTTTCCGTATGCAGGAAGGTTTCCCCTCTCCCACGGCTGGCTGGCGTTCACAGCACACGCACGTTCCAACCAAGGAGAAAACTCAGAATAATTTATAGGTTGAGTAAAATCAATTGTAAATGATTTTTAATCATCTCTGTGCAAGGACCCGTGGTTTGTAATGTACTGGCAAGAGCAGGGGAGAGCCAGCAGCCAGGCACCACCATGGCCCCGAGCCGCTGCGCATCCCACTGACCCTGCACACTGGGAGCTCTGGTTTGATCTTCCAGCGGTGTTGGAACACAGAGGGGATGAGCAGTGCAGGATCTGGCCCTTGAGCATCCTCACCAACCTAGCTCTTGCTCTTTGGACACCCCCATGGATTTCTGCTGGGGTTACCCTTTGCTCCCCGAGCCCTGGCACCGGGCTGCTGCGGGGACGTGGCCGAAAGCCCCGCGGGGTTATTAATCAGCGGTTATTCTGATTAATGCAGCCAGAGGGCGGTGGGTTGGGAAGCAAGGTGGGTGAGAAAGCCATGTGCTCTTCCTCAGGTCACAGCAAAGCTGCCGTGGGCATCGAGAGGTGGCTGGTCCCTGCAGTGCCGTGGTGGGAAGGAGTGGGATGTCTGCGATGTGCGTGCTGCCGGCATCGCGCTGCCCTGCAAAACCACCTTGAAACAGGGCGAGAAGCAGGGAGGAGATGCTTTCTCCCTGGTGCAACAAAACCTGAAGGGGCAAGGGGGTAACGGCACCTGTTAAACATGCAAATATGATGCACCATCCGCACGGGTCCGTGTGTCGGCACAGTGCATCTTATCTCCATCGATGGCGTTTTTGTGGGTGGGGAATAAAACCCCGGAGGAGTGGAGCCACCAAAGGCAGCCGCTGTTAGTCGCTTATCTCTCCTGGCTGCACAGAGTCACCCCGCTTCTGGTTTGGGACTTTTTAAGCTCAGTTTCTGCACGCCTCGCTAAGGAAAGCGAGGGTGGGCAGGGGATGCTGGGCACGTCGGCATGGACACGCGCGTAATCGCTCACAAAGGCTTGAAAGTGAAAAATAATCACTTTGATGGGAGTGTGAGGCCAAGCTCATTTACTGCAGATCCCGCTGGGGCCCGGGCTGCTCAGGATCTGGCCCAAAGCCGAGCAAGGAGCTGCCCAGCCCGTGGCCGGGGCTGCTGCGGAGGGGTGGCCGCAGCCCCCTCGCTCGGACAAAGCCGCCTCTGTGTCCCCCGGGAGAGCGGAGGCAGAGGTGGCTTCTCCCGGGACAACGGGAAAACAAACCCCAGGGCTCTCCCGAAGCTGGAAATTCATGGTTTTAAATACCACATAGTGCAGGAAGAATGCTTCCGCGGGGCAGGATCGATGGTGGGGCTCATTCCCAAGCACCATTTCCCAGAGCCTGCCTGCAAAACTCCTGCCTGCAAGCCCAGAGCAGAAACCCAGCCCCACACCAGCATCACCTGCCTGTGTACTGGTGCCAGTACCATGCACAGGGACGGAGCACCCTGGGGGTACCCGGGGGTACCCGGAGCAGTGCAAGCTCCTCAGCTGAGCCCCGGGAGGTAAAAGAGACCGAATTTGGGCACCGCAGCCCTGGGCACATTTACATGTGCAGCCGGCACGGTGCTTGCTGGGTGGAGGTGCCGCTGCTTTGCCCTCCCAAATGGGATGATTACTTGGATTTCAGGCACAGAAATTCGAGAAAAGACTAAAACAGGGGCTTGTTTTTAATCCCTGTCAGCTCATCTACTAAATTAACACTTTTGGAGCCTGTTCTCACTTGATTATCACCCCGTGCCGTGAAATCCTCTGAAGACAGGATGTTCTACTTAGCGAAATCAACTCCGCATTAGGTAAATATACTTCCTGAAATTTTAATTAGTCCCATGCAACGGTGCGGACGGGCCCCGAGGACGCATCTGCAGCATCTGCTCCCCTCCGCGCCCCGAGCCGAGCACCAACACACGGCGGGGAGCTTCGCCGGAGCCGGCGGCAGGCAGGTGCCGAGCTCCCACCGCAGCTGGGGGGGAGTGAGGTGCCTTTGAAAATCTCCCCTGAAGCCATCTTACATCTCGGAGACAATTAGCAGAGGCTGCTAAAGGGTCTTCAACACGGAGTTCACACCCTCGGCAATCGAGAGAGTGGAGCTGGCATCAGCTGGAGGTTTGCTGGGAATAATCCCCACGTGGGAGAAAGCTCAAGGGCGCGGGTTGCTTGCCAGCAGCATGCTGATGATGCTACCCAAATAGCGTTCTTTAAAATCACCTTTTAATCCAGGAATGTGTAAAGTCAAGAGCTCCTGGAGGTGGACCAACGTTTCCCAAAGCGGCCGGTGATTTGGGCAGCTGCACAAGGTGGGTGCAGAGGGTCCCTGTGCCAAGGGCAGTGTGCCTGTGGTCCTGCCCATCAGCCCACTGGTCCAGGTCCATCTCCAACAGATCAGCCAACAGTAAAGATGCCCAAGCCCCCGCTCCCTCTGGTCTCCATTGCCCTAGAGCAACAGGCTCAGGTTTGTGGGATTTTCACTCGTTCCTGCCACCCAAGGCATTGCAAGCTCTGACCATGGGTAGGGTAAGGAGTGAAGGTGAAGGTGAATGTGATGGTGAAGGTGAATGTGATGGGGAAGGTGAAGGTGATGGTGAAGGTGCAGGTGATGGGGAAGTTGAAGGCTTGCTAAGCATCCCCCAGAACACCAGGGCTCCCAGTGGTTTCCCAGTTCTGGTATTTCCCATCACTTCTGCTCTCCCCATCTGCTCTACGCTCCCATCCACAGCTCCTTCCTAAAAACCAGTGTCACTTTGCCCTCATCCGTTCCCCGGACCTGGGCTGCTTAAACAAGGGGGGACACATTACAACCGTCTGATCTCCGTAGCACCAGGGTGACAACCCTTGGGGGAGACACCAGCTAATCCATCCCACTGCCCCTGGCAGGGTCAGCTCTCCCTGCATCCCGAGAGATGCAACCGAAGGCAGCAGCAGAATGCAGAGCACCGGGATGCACAGGCAGTTCTAAGCCTGCCATTCCCTAACTGTTGAATCCCTGATTTTGCAGCCTGACTGTGTGTGCAACCAGTTTCCAGATCCCACACCAGCGTGCGGTGGCAATCAGAGCACGGCAAATCAATTCAAGCCAGGCTGTACCTTGCAACGTAAATAATAAATCGGATTCTGTAAGCAATTGAATACAGCTAGCGAGCCCTGAAATCGGGCTTGAAGAAAATGAAGAATTTCAGGCTGCTGAGATGTAACGGGGCCGTGGTACGGTCATTAACTTGCTCTTGCTGGTTAGCTGCTAGATGCTGGAAAACTTTGCTCAGATGATGATTTTCATTTGTGCCCGTTGTGGGCACTGAAATAACAACTGCAGTGCTGGGGTGATGGCAATGCCTGGCCTGGGGGTGTATCCCTGGTGAGGATGGCAGGATCCAACCTGCTCGAGCTTCAATTCCCTAATGGAGAGCAGATGGAGCTAGATGAAATTATATTGGCCCCAAAAAATTGCAACACATGTAAAAAAAAAAAACCACCCAAAACTAATGGCAATTTCATCAAGTTTCAGCTGGGAGAGAAAAAGCCTGAGAACAGCATCTGACCGCCCTCCTCTGCCACGATCCTGGCTTTGCCGGGAGATTCGGCCATGCCAAGACGATGCACAGGCTGCCTTGCGTCCGACCGCATCTTCGCGGTGCTCAGCATCTCTGCACAGGGTGGGCTGAGATACAGCAGGACCAGCAAAACCTCCCCAGCTCATAAAATATCCATAAGCATAGAGTAGCTTCTTAGAAAATATATGCTTTTTTTTTCCTTACTGGAAAGAATTAAAATATTGCTTTGAATTTTTTTATTCTTGCTGTGAATTGATTACAAAGCTGGGAAACGTGAATCACACTGCCTCACTGTGCCCTTGTGGATGATGGCATCGCGTGTGTCCTCTCACTGGATTAAGTTGCAAATTCACAATTTCATTTTGGGAAAGAATATTAAAAAAACCTCTGTGCTGAGAGAAAGGAGGCGATCTGGGCTACGCTTTCAAATAATTACAGGCTGCCTTGAAAATAACCGTGACATGCCAAAATCCAATTAGAAATACAGCTATATAAACCTCCAAATGAAAGAGCTTCCATAGTCTCAAGCCCCCCTCTGTGTCCAAGGGAACAGAAAACAGGGAGCGGTGCCTCAGACGTCCTCTGCCAGTAAATCGTCGTCCTTGGGAAGGTGCAGACCTCGCGGTGCGAGCAGGGACAGGGTGTCCTGCACGGCCGGGGACAGAAGGAGACCGCAGGCACCACCTGGGCTTTATAAGCCGGAGCTTCAGTGCCACCTGAAGCAATGCTCACCCTGCAGCAATGAGGTTTGGTGCTTTATTATCAGCGTGAAAATAAATTATTTTCAAGGAGAGATTTTCATAACACTAAATATTTCCATGCCCAGTCGAGCTAAGCGCCATCCATCACCCCGCGCCAGGCAGGAGGCTCCAGGCACGAAGCTGTTTTCTATTCTGTCTCCCTGCAAGTGCCTTAACAAACTCATTTTAAACTCTTTGCACAAAAATTCAGGGGGGGGAATTGGGAAAACCCTTCTGTGGCATTTGCCTTGCGAGCTCCGGTCCCCAGCGCGTGGGGCTGCGGCGAGGGGGGGCTCCCTGATACCCGGCTGCATCCGCAGCCCCCGGCTCAGCGTCCCGATGCCACGGGGGGCTTTGCGAGGGTGACATCCCGACGGGGCTGGGACATCCCGAGGCCACCGACGGCCACCTGCCCGGCCACCGATGGATGGTGCGGTTCCTCCCCCCTCGCTGGGTACTCCCTTTTCCTGCTGACGAGCGGTTTTCATTAACGAGCAGACAAGCAAAGCAACAGAGAAATTAGCCACTTTTCTCCTTAGACAAATAACTTCCGTCTGAAGGCTTTTTATCTTCTCCCTCTCATCCTCGCAGGGCTGCGGCGGGAGGAAAGCTGATGTTTAATTACTTCCTTTATTCTCTGAAAAACGAACATGCTGAATCATCCCACCCTTGCACCCTCTCCGGAGGCTGGCGGAGGGGAGGGACGGGGCTCACAATGACGAGTGTTCTCCCTACCCAAATCTATACACAAGTAGAGGGGAAACCTGTAGGTCCAGGCTGGCTGGAGCTGGTGCCCCAGCTTATCCCCTTCCCACCCCACCAAGGCATGAGGGAAAGGAGCCCCTGACCAGTGCTTTGAGCTTCCCGAGCTATATTCTGGGTTTGAGTGCAATGCCCAGGCTTTTCCCTCTGGTTATTTAACTCCTGTTCAACTGCAGAAAACCCTCAATCAGATATTAAAAGACCCCAAGACAGACCAAAACCCAAGACAGAGTTGCTGGGGCTGGTTAAGAGATGCTCCAACTTGGGAGGGATTGAGTTGATAACCCAAGGATGAGGCTGGATGCTCATCCTTAGTAACAGCCAAGGATGGCTGGAGCGTGGAGCAGATGTGGAGATGCGTGGGACCACACCACCTGCCCAACCCTCAATGGGCAGCCCCAAGGCATGGGGTTTTCCTGAAAATCCTTTGGAATTACAGACGGGTGAGTGGTTCAGGCTTCCCCACACACCCAGACCCCACTGCACCATCAGGATGCTAGGCTGGCACTTGACCTGTTCGCAAATGATGATGAGGAAAAAAATTCCTTCCCCCAGACACACGAAACCTTTCCTGGAGAAGTGCAATTACTACCAGAAAAATCCGGGAAAGCAAAGACTGGAAACAGTGCAGCATTTATTTTTAATAACAGCTTGGCATAATCTGCACACATTTTTCAAGCGACATTAGCCTTTTCCTGCCAAGGCCCATCTTTAACCATATTTCTCTTGGAAGATTTCTGCCATGGCTTGAAAGCTCCATGTGTAGACAGAGACTGAGGGAGAACTGGGAATTTCAGAGTGGTGGAAAATAAGTTCTTTCTTTATTTGATGGAGTCGGATGCCTGCAATGAGCAATATTGCCCTGACCACTCTCTTGCAGCGGGAGGAGGAGGAATGCTAACACCAGGGCTGGTGGGTATTTTAGTAGTAGACTGTTTGCAGGCTCAGCGCACGGTTTGTGGCCCGACGTCCCCACTCCGTGCACGGCAGCACGGTTGGCTCACCGAATGCGGCAGCCCTGGCCAGCTTGCGGTGCAGAGCTGAGCCAGCATCCTCGTCATCGAGCCTGGTGTGGGGCTTGAGCCCCATCCAGAGCAGCTCCTGAGCAAGCATCCAAAATTTTGGAAATTTCATATTGATTTGGGGAGCTGAATTTAGTTCTTCCAGGTGCTGCACACACACACACGGCTGCGTAGCCCGGATCTGAGTGGGTTTTATGCTGTAGCTATACCAGCACCATGAACAACCACACAACCCCTGGCACGAGGCCACATGCAAGGTCACTGTCACCTGCTGCACGTTTACAGCCCCAGCCCATGGTGGTCAATCACCACGCAACGTGTCTAAGCCTGCCGGAGCCGTCAGCTAAGAAGGTAGCGTGGTTTTAGAAGCAGCATCCTACAAGAATGAGTTTTCCTCATCTTTAAACAAGCGTGAGGGTGCTGCCGGGTGCTGTGGTAGGTTTGTGACAGGGAACGCCTTGCAAAGGTGAAGCATCTCGGCACAGGCATTTCCTTGTCCTCATCCTGGGCACCCAGGGGTGTCCCCGTCCCTGTCCCACCCCAGCGCCGGATAACCACAGGGTGCACAGCCGGACCCCAGCCACTCTGCGGCTGCCTGGGCTGACAGTGACGGTCCCTGGCTGGGAGTCAGGTGCGATAGCTGAAGGCAGGCACCTCCAAAAATACTCATGGGGTTGCCATCCCCGGGGGAGTGACGGGTGCTGGTGATGCCGTTCTGCTCCATGCCGGTGTGCTGTGTTTTGGTGAGGTTTGGCGGGTGCCCACTCACGCTGAGGCCGCCCACCGGAGCCCATGTTGCACACAAGGGGACGAGCATCCTTCTTCACCCACCCCGCTGGCACCCATCTGGGGAGCTGCAGGTTGTGGGGAGGAGAGAAATTTGGGGAGGAAGGAACAACCAGGCGTTATTTTCCATGCAGCGTCCACCGCAAGCATGAGCAAAAACCTGTGCATGGTGCCCACTGCACCCTGGTGTCCCCAGGACCTGTCGCCCCATCTGGGGAGGGATCTGAGGTTATGCCCGGTGATCTCCGGGTAGGGATCCGGGAGGGTGATGCCTTGTTGTCTCCAGGCAGGGAGCCAAGGGGATGATGCCCAGTGCTCTCTGCGCAGGGATCCGGGGGGGAATGATGCTCAGTGGTCTCTGGGCAGGGATCTGAGGGGAATGATGCTCAGCGGTCTCCGGGCAGGGATCCGGGGGGGATGATGCCCGGCGTTCTCCGGGCAGGGATCCGGGGCAGATGATGCCCAGTGGTCTCCGGGCAGGGATCCGGGGGGGATGATGCCTGGTGCTCTCCGGGCCGGGATCCGGGTGGGCGCCCTGCCTGCGCTCGCCGCCGTGCGCGGCTCTGCGGGCCCCGCGTAGCGCCCACAGATCCCCGCCGGAATGACCCGCTGCTGAGAGCTGCGTCTTTGGGAGGGAAAAAAATACACGTTTGCAGCCTTTTTAAAAATTATTCTGATGGGGGTGGGGGGGTTTACTTTACAAGATGTCACGTTGCCATCCTTCAAAACCGCAAAAATGTAGGAAATTAACGGCCGTGACCTTGTGCAGTAGCTCTGAAGCACAACCGAAATTGTTGCTGATGCACAAAACCCTTACGTACCTATCTTTATGTTGATATTAAACACCTTTTAGCTCGATGGTGAAAGTTTTTCAAAAACAGTCTTATTTAACTAGACTAGCGTTAAGGTCTTGATGCCCTTCTTGGGGAGAGTAGAGTTCCCCAGATATCTCTGGGAAAGGTTTTTTTTCTTTCCTTAAAATAAAGACTTTTTTTCAGCAGAACAGGCACAGTGACAGGAAGGTCCAGTGAATATTTTCCCATCCTGCTACTGTGCCCCAGAATTGGCCGGGATCTGTCTCTCACTTCCCCCTCCCTCCCTTTTTTTCTCCTCTGCTTCCCAACTAAAACCACAAAACTGAAATTCCTGGTTATTTTCTAATTATTGTTACATGCAGAACTGAACAAGAATGAAAGATTGAGGTGTTCAAGCTTTGTTCAGAGCCCTGTCTAAGCAAAACGGAAGTCTATTTTGCACTGACAAAGTAGGATTTTATTTTAATCATAATCAAAAATTTTATTTCAGAGAGAACAAATGTGCATAACTGAATTTATTTCTACACAGGCATAAATTTCTCAGCACTACTGCTAACAGTAGCGATTCACCTTTCTTTTTGAATGTGTAGAAAAGGAGCTCTGTATGTTATTGGAAATAGATTTACTTTGTATTTAATTATCCTAAATTGTGAGTGACTAAAGCAGAGGAATATTTTAATGCAGGATGCAGGTCATTATCCAAAGACATAATGCAATAAACACAATGCTGATACAAAGTTTTGTTCCGGGTGTTTAGATTGTATCATAGCCCTAAAGGTATATCCCTATGTATAATTTTTAATTTAATCAGCTGTTAGCTACTAATTTTCCTTGTCCTTTCTCTTTTTTTTGGTAAGTCTCCAGTGTCACTTTAAGTCGGTGTAAACTTTGCCCTCAATTTCAGCAGGAACAGACTGCTATATTCAAATAGCTCACTGGAAAACAAGCAAACAAAAAAACGCCCTAGTATGGATCTAAGTAATGTCATAAAAATGAGCCCTCTCACCCCCCTTATGCAGCTACTACCTTCCCTATATAGAATTTCTACGATACAACAGATGTGGTGATACAACTGTAGCCATGTTATACAGTTAAAGCAGCACAGCTTTGTAATACTGTATACACTTATTATCAGCTTAGGAGGCTAAATGCCTTCAATTCCTTCTACCTTTGGGAAATGAGAATGCCCTGGGAGAATTCAGACCTTAAATCTGCATTAAAAGTGAGAAGGTCTGTGGTACAGCTTTGATTGGCATAAGAAGTCTAGTCCCGTCTTCTACACTGTTAATTCTCCCAACAAAGAGATCTTAGGGATTACACTTCATAGACTGTTCTTGTACAAATACATATGCATATATACATAAAAGTGACAGACCTTTGTTATAAAATTTCTGAACTAGCACTGGTACTTACCCATCAATGATGTCTGCCATAGAAATACTAGATGTGGCCATCTGCTGGTATTCTTACAGGTTGTCTAACCCTGCCCATTGATAAAATTGTATGCATTCTTAAAAACAGTTAGGGACGGTTTCAATATAAGCCCAGCCTAGCATGATTAGATCATATTTAGTTTAAGATTTTAAATGGCTAAAATGCTTTTGGGTTGAACCAGTTTTTAATCTGCTTCCAGTTAACTTGGTGTGAACTCATACAGACAGATTCAGCTTTCAGATTCTTTCTGTGTCTGTTCCTTTACCTAAAAATGTTTGCCTTCCCTAAAAATGTTGCCATCAGCAATGCAAACAGGAATTCTACTGGTTAGAGGGTTTTTTTTGTTTGTTTCACAGGTTCTAGATGGAGCAGGATTAGATGTTGATTTTCATCTACTGTCTCCAAAAGGTGAAACTCTAGTTTTTGATGAAAGAAAATCAGATGGAGTTCATACGTAAGTTTAAAATCTTCAAACTTAGAAGTGTTACATAAAGTACTTTTCTGGTTTCTTTAACAAATACACCTAAAACAAAGGTTGAGTACTTATTATTCCTTAGTATTACAAAAGACTTTCTAATAGGACAGTTTGAGAACACCAAGTACCTTTTTATAAACACTGAATGCTTTTTACGTGGATCTTACCATGAAGGGAAGGATATTTTTGTTTTGATGATAGCTGTTAATGGTTAGTGAACAAAAATAATTATTGTGGAGTTGAAAAAGGTCTCCGCATCTAATATCAAAAGATCTTATCAGTCATATAAATAATAAACTGAAAAGTTTCCTATTTTTTTAGTCCTTTTATCAAAATATGTAGTAATTATTGTAATTTTACTACACAGTATAAGAATCCTACTCATATTATAGCTTTTTTATAACAATTAATAAGGATTTAAAATCCCAATAGGGAAAATGAAAGAAAGCTGCTGTCTCCATCATTTTAAGCCTTTAGAGTCAGTGGGATTGTTTTCCTGTGACTGTGCAATCTGTAATGTGTCTTTAGAGTTTTTTAATATAAAAAGCATATTCAGTTATTTCTAAGTGCACAACTGTCAGTCTTAAAGAGGAAAGTTTGCTTACAAAAACTCGCTTTTTGAGAACTAGCACAAAAAGCGTAGTTAATTTAGTGACATTTTGCTTACATAAACAGGGTGGAAACAGAAGATGGGGATTACATGTTCTGCTTTGACAACACATTCAGTACCATTTCTGAAAAGGTGATTTTCTTTGAACTGATCCTGGACAATATGGGAGAAGATGGACAAGATCAGGAAGACTGGAAGAAGTATGTTACCGGCACAGATCTCCTAGACATGAAACTGGAAGACATTCTGGTTAGTATTTGATCTTTAATTCTTTTCAACATAAGAACATTTGGAAAAAAATGCAATGTTTTTTAGCCATTCTGCCTTGGTCTGGTTCAGCATGCTAGAAGCTATTCCAGTTCCATATATTGCTTTTACTGATACATGAAGCCTAGCATCATGGATCTCTTGCTTCCATACAGAAGCTTGAGAATATTTTCAGAATAGACCCTTAATCAGCAAGAAGAAACTGCCTAGCTCTCAAAGTCACTGTTTCCAATTCAGCTTCCTTTCTTCCTACTGTAAAGTGGGACATTTTTCCCTAGCAGTAATGAAATTTAGTATTAAAGTATTGTTTAATCCCAATGTAGTTGGAATCACTGCATAGATATTTATCGATGTTTGAAAATGAAGTACTGTTAGCCTCTTCTTCCTGTCTTTGCAGAAGTACCCCAACCAGTATATGCATTAATATTTCTATCTTCAATAATTTATATATTACTTTATTAGGGTTTTTTCCTCCAAATTCTATTTCATCTTTTCAAACTAATAAACAGGACAGGAGTTAATATGTACTACGCTGCAGGTTCACCTTTGCAAACATTCTATGAATGGTAATGGTTGCTTAAACTGTATGCTGACCTTATTTCATGCAGGATGAAGACTACTGCCAAGTCAAAGCTTTTATTTCCTTTCATGATCATTAAAAGTTGAGATTATTCTAGAAGTAGAGGTGTTTCTGTACCACTGTTCTTAGTGCTTGGTAGGATGCAGTAAGCCATTGTTTGTTTGCTTGTAGCTACAGACAACAGGTGTCTTTAGAAAAAAAACCAACAAACAACAACAACAAACCAACATCCACAGACAGTTACTGAATACACTGGTGTAGAGAATGACATTGTTTATATTCTGTTTATTGCAATAAAACAAAATGCAGATTTTAAAACAACACAATCTTCATGTTTAAGATCTTTTATAGGTGTACAATACACTCTTAAATAGTTAAAACCAAACATGGAATCTCAAAAGCTGGCCAGATCTTTAAAATTGGCAATCAAGACAATTAGAAGAAACAAAATTTATAGGTGAAATTGTGAAGAAAATCCCTCTCACACTAATCACAAGCAATACTTGGATGGATGTGATAGCTACTTGTGTACATCCTGGTATCTCTTCCAAAAGAAAAAAAAAATGCAGAACTTGTCTTTATTTGAGAGCCTTGCAGATCTTATAAAGTAGGTAATTTTTGCAAAGTTAACATTAGTATTTGATGCCATTCTTTACTTAGTCAAGCTATTACTTTACTTGCAAGTTCTGCAAGGACTTGCATAAACACGTAGTAGTTTTTTTTAAAGATAAACAACATACTTGCTGGGGAAAATGAGCAATTGTGTCTTATTTTTAAAGCTCTTTCATAGTGTTGATGTTCCTTATTGTGTAACAGATGAACTTTAGTATCGTCATAAAATTATTTGGCTTCCAAAAATAGCTCTTTTGAAACATTTGTTAAATATGCAACAGAAAATGTCCATAGAGAAAATGTTACTGCTGTGGTAACTCCCCCCCCCAATTTATAGTCTCCTGTTACTACACATATTATTCTCCTCACTAAAAGTTACTTCAAGGTCCCATAATTGTATCAAGAACATAAATCAGCACTTCATGAGATCAGCTTTTAGGCTGTGACTTTCTATTATGTTGTAGATGAAACTTTAACAGATCATAGGACCAGGTGTTTACTTCATAAATGCAGAATAAGGAGTGGATCTTGAGCTGCTGTTGTTATGGCCAGAGTGTTGATGTACTTCCTCCTCTGGTTTGATGAGACACACTGTGTGTCCTTTGTAGGACCTCCAGTTGTCCTATTGACAATTTATTGTCAAAATTCTGCTTTATTATCAAAGCTGAAGCAGCAGATTATAGCCACTACAGTGAAAGCATAAAAAGAAGATGGGAATATAACATTACTGTACTATTATTCTTTTGCTACAGCTATAGTCTGATGGTAGTTTGTATTAAAAAGTGCCTGAATTTGATTATCCAGCAGAAAAAAACCTACATTTATCAGCTACTACACAACTTGTTTTGAGACTAGTTCTGTAGAGATCACTGCACTTTTACTTGTCTGAATATCTGGAATCACAGTTCCCCAAGATATATAGAATATTAAAACTGATTTTAGGTTTGATTTCTCTCTTACCTCCCCAGCCTGTAAAAGGGAAAAACCAAATTACTGTAGAACCTTAATGCTATGTGAATTAAGCCTTTTTAGGTGATACACAATAAACAGGCTAGACAAATTATGAAAACTGTGATAAGGTATATATTTTAAAGTGACACTAACTGTCTACTTGACAAGAAATTAAATGACAGGCGATAATACGGTATTGATATTTTGTATGTGTTGCAAGCTATATATTTAATTAATTCAGGTGTTCTTTTTTCTTCTAAAAATACTCTCTTGTTACTTACCAGGAATCCATCAACAGTGTCAAAGCCAGATTAAGCAAAAGTGTCCAGATTCAGACTCTGCTCAGAGCATTTGAGGCTCGTGACCGAAATATACAAGAAAGCAACTTTGACAGAGTGAATTTCTGGTCCATGGTCAACTTGGGAGTAATGGTGGTGGTATCAGCTGTTCAGGTTTACATGTTGAAAAGTCTCTTTGAAGATAAAAGGAAAAGTAGAACTTAATATTCAGTATGATCATAATAATAGAACAGGTATGGGGGGGAGAGGTCGAGCAATGAACTACAGTAAAGAAAAAAAAAAAAAACCATGACCTTTCAGATTCTTTCAAACAGGCAGTAGATACCAAGTTTTCAATTCATGTTGGGTTTTTTGGTTGTTTTGTGGTGGTGGTCTTGTTTCTTTGTTTTGGGTTGTTTTTTTTAATATGAACAGAATGCCTTGCCCCAGGCTCTTCCATTTTTGCAAGTGCTACTATTTTTTTTTTCACTTGTAGCATTTATTAGTGATTGTTAATAACTAACTTATGCATAGCGCATAGGATGCTTGGTACATATGCAAAGTGATGTTGATAGTGTCACTTTTTTCATGTTCACGAAAAACTTTAAATGATAGCTTAGACATTGGTTTATTTGCTGTTAAATATTGCATAAATTTACATATGTGCCTAAGTGTTTACAGGATTAGGGCCCACAGGGGTAGTCTGTAGTTACTGTCATTTATCTTCAAAGTTACGTGTTTTTAAAATCCTCAGCTTTTGTTATATCATGGAAAAACACTGGGCTAACGTGAGAACAAAATGAGAACTCTTTTTATATACAGATGACTAACATCAGCACTTTCAAAAAGCACCGTCAATGTGAAATTGAGTCAGTGTTGAAAAGAATTAGAGAAAATAGGTGCAATTCCTGTTCCTAAATCTTTCTGTCCCTGTACAACCTCATTTTCCTTTTTGGCTGTTACATGAGATAAAGAGACAAGTGGCTGTATGGTATACGAACAAATGCACACACACCTTGAAGTATGTTTGCAAACCCTTAGTTACTGTAACCTCATGTAATAGATGATTTTCAAGAAGTCATTTCTCATATTATTCTTTCCCTTTAATAAAGGGGGCGGTGGCGGTGTCACAGTATGTGAAAACATAACATTAATTTTTGTAGTCTCGACATCCCTCTTATTTGCGTTTTTTTTGGTTTGTGGTTTTTTTTTTTTTTTTTTTTTTTTTTTAGTTTTTGTCTACTACATCTACGACTAATGTAGCAGTTAATAGGGTGATTAACATAGGCATGAAAAACCAAAGCTATTCACCTAAACTTTCCTTTTTTGCTCACCCTCACAAGTCTTTTAGCTGTATAAGTACACTCAGTTCATATGAGCAGTGTTTCTGTAGCTATTTATATGAGTAAGGCATGAATTACATGAGCAATAAGTACAGGCTTCAAATTTTAGGATCAACTGGATATCAGTAGTAGCAGTTAACTAAGGCAAAGCTATCCTCAAATCACTAATTTGTAATTTCTATATGAAGCGGCTTTTAACAGTGTAGTGAGGGTATGGAGAATTTTTGCCCAAACCCCTGGTGTGTGAGAATTAACTTTTTTTAATAGTTCAGAGTTAGTCATTTTTACAATGTGCCAAGTCACTGAAGTTTCCTGTATAAATATGTTAAACTACATTTCATCACAAAAGTGTTTTTAAAAAGCACTTCCTTAAAAAACACTTTTTAAAAAAGTATCTATGTATGAATATTCTGCCTGGTGTTGGGTCATCTGGGTATGAAGAGCAGAATTGCAACTTTGAGACTTGCTGTGATTAAAAAATTATTTTATGGAGATAAAACAGGGTCAATAGATGCATGAAGAAACACTTTGTTCAAATGAAGCAGATGCTAGCAAGGGCTACAGTACATACAAACAGCACTTCAGCTTCAACTTCAGATAACTGGACCTAGCAATAATATTTCTAAATAGTTTTTATAAGCAGAAGTACTATTCCTTACAGAAGTTGTTATAGAGGGCTCCAAAGGCTGTTGAGCTACTTTTTCTTTTCTGCAAAGCTGTGTCCAAAATAAGATTGTTTCACTTAAGGGTTCTGCATATCTTCTTTTTCCACATGATGCTTTCTATTCTAAACTGCCTGGAATTAGAAAGCTTATTTCTATGGTTAGGACAAAGTGTAGGAAAATTAATTTTTTCTGCTAGCGTGGCAAATAATATTTTTCTGCCATTTCCCTGTATATCTCCCAGTACCAATATACCACATATCTACATCAGGACATAAGCCAAAGCTCACTGAAGTCAACTTCCAAGGTTTTGATCAGGTCCCTTCAGGACAGGCAAGTAAGGTTTGTAGGGCTCTGCCCCTTTTGCTAGAAGAGGAGATCTATCTTCGCTTACATCACGATGAGTATGATGCTACAAACCATCTGCAAAATGCTGAACCAGCTCTGTGAAGCTGTTAACTAAGACATCTACCTCTTAAATCAAAGCTACTAGATTCTAGATTTCACCTTAGACCTCCAACAGATGAAGTCTGCCACATTTTCCAAGGGCACCTTAAGGGATTAGGTTCCCCAGCTGCTCTGCTGTGCCTCTCTGACAGTGGTTATACATCCAGTGGCAAAACAGAATGGTATATTAGCTTAAGCTGCTAATGAATGCAGACTTCTGTGATCAAAGACACAAGGCCGAACTGCAGCAGTTTCTCCAATTCCAAGTAGCAGTCTCTGGTAGAAGGAAAATAACACAACAATTGTCAGCAGAGTTCATCTGGAAGAAATTATTATTTTGCAACTAAGAGCTCTGCCTGTATTTTCTCCCCATTCAAGGTTCATTACAGAAAACAAATACAACAGGTAACTGTGCTTTGACTTTGGGAGCAGGACTATGTTTATCATAGTGAAGGATTTGGCATTTAAACTTGCAGCTAAATAAAATTCCATTTAGATTTTGAAGAGTAGATTGCTTTTGATTGTATAAAATTTACAAAGGAGAATATAAATTAATTTTTTAACGGATTTTTTTTATTCAGAATTAAATGTTTTAAGACTTGCAGATGTTGAATAAAATTATGCAAAACTTGAGATTTTCAATAAATGAAGTTTAAATGTGTGTTTGTGTTCTTCATTTTATAATGAAGGAAGAATGCTTTACCTATGAATGCTGCAAAATATGAAGGTGCTAAGCTAACAAGAACTTTTAGTAATGCAGCTTTTTCATTTCTTCCTCATACAGTGTTCAAATTCTGTTCTTATTCACTGTAACCCAAAATCAACTTTACCAATGCAAATAACTTAAGATTTACATAGGTGTCAGATCAGAATGACACCAACCTCTGATCTTTGTAACAGAAAACACATTTAAAGTTATCAGATGCATGTCAGGTATGAGCCTTAATGTTTTGGGTTTGTTTTTTTTTTTTCCAAGATTTGCACCTTAATTAATACTTATATCCCATATTGCACCTGCAGTTTATTACACACATACAGACAGAATGGCATAGCTTCCAGTTATGCAGGCAGCAAGGTTAAGAGAAATTCTGGGAAGAATAGTAGGTACTGTCTTGTGCAAAATTATAGTAGAGGTCAGTACTACTACTGAGACTAGTAAAGTTCTGCATTCAAAGCAAGAGACAGTAAGACCCTCAGGCCAGCCTAAGTCAGGACAGCTTGGTATTAAATCAGTACCTGTGACTTTGGGAAACTATTTGTCTAGCTGAGTGTTACCTGTTAGTAACTACACCAAGTCCCAAATTTCTCACCTTTAAAAAAAAAAAGGCGAGAGGAAATACCTCAAGGAACAGATTATGGGAATTTGTAAGCTTGTAATACCACAGAAAGACAGCATCAAATTAATACTTAAAAAACAACTTCACTGCTCTAACCCAATGGCCATCTGTCCTCACAAACCCTTTTTAGAAAGGATTTTACAGAAGGTAATTTGGCTTGATATGTTGTTGTAACTTGTGTGCATGTTTGTCCATTTCCAGTTAACAGCAGTACATAAGTCACATGAAACTATGAGAAGGATTAAAAAAAAAGTATTTTTAGCAGCGAACATCAACTGACATCATCTGATGACCTGTTGAGTGCTTTCATTATTTTCCTCCTTTAAAGAAAATTTATTTCACAGTAGAAGTATTTTCATTTCCGATCAGGTATAGTCAACATTAAAAATAAACACCTAGGGAAAAACATAAGGAAAACAGGAAACTAGCATCACAGAGTATCAAACTGTAGCAATTAAGAATCCTATAATATAAATGACTACTAGTTTTTAATATGTAATAATTTCACATTCATAAGAGAAGATGCAAGATCCTGAGACTAAAAGCTCAAAATTTTGGAGCATTTTTTTCAGCTTAATCGAGTAATACACATGACAAATCCAAGCTTGTTTACCGTTTCGTAAGACTCCTGAGAAACCAGGCCTGTCCGGAAGCCTGCTAACCACATTGTTCACATAGTGAAACAGGAACTTCCTTTTTGTACTGTGTTTTGAATTGATGAAGTAGATACCATAAAATAGTAAGGCACAATGTTATGTTGCCAGGTTGGGCAATTAATGGTAGAAAGAACAGTGGTTTGACTTGAAAATCTACACACACAGTGAAAACTATCAAAAGCCATTTTAGACAAAGGCATCAGAAATGCACGCAAAAGTTCCCCTGCCTGTTTCTCGAAGTGCACGCCATGAGAAATGAGACCTTCTACATTAACTTCTTCCTATGTACAAGACAACGCTCGTGTACCTCAGAGTGGCACAAGTCCATAGCATCTCACGCACTCGGCGGTGCAGCACTTCCTTGTTGAACTCGGCTTGCTTGTCAGGTTGCAGCACTATCCTCAGAGTCCACGACCATGTGGTACAGTGGAAAGACTACCTTGTTAAAAATTTTATTCAGCCAGCCACAGCAATTACTTTTTTTTTTTCCTGAGTATTTTTAAAATAAATATTTACATGGCGATCTGTCTTAAAGACTCATTATCCCCAACAGCTAATTAAGACAGCCTGGAACTAAGTAGATTGAGCTATATCTGATGTCTTTAAAAACTAACAGTTCCTGTGCCTGCCCTAGTTTCAAAGAACAATTCTCTTTAAGACTGTTTCATTTTAAAACTTACCAACTTTTGGTGCAGACAGGAGACCTACAACTCTTAGTTATTGCATACGAATGGCTTATGTTAAAGCCTTCCTTTCCACACTGTCCTTGCTCCAGTAGTACCCTATCACAGAAACTTACTATTCATACAGGAAGAATCCTAGTACAGAGGTAAGCACCATATTTGTAAAGTATTGCAGAGCAGATCAAAAGCTATATGCCTTATTGTATGATTTTGTTTTCAAAACCAAAAATTTACTTAAGGTTTATCACAGGTAAAAATAATAAAACAGTAATAAAATAATAACAAAAAAATTAGCAGTAAACACACCTACACTGCTGAAGTTTCACCAGAAGTATCTGATTTACATCATCTTCTCTCATGCTATCAATTGCTATAGTTGAGGACAGTTAATGAGACTTGAAACCCATGCAGCTCACAAGTCCCTTTCATCTCTTCACGTGTACCAAGTTTCTGGAAACAGATATCCTTCTTCACTCTGCATCTGCTACCTGCCAAATTGGAATACAGGTGTGTAAGGAAGGCATAGTGTTGCCAAGATAAAAGTTCTAAAAGTATGTATCTATAGTCTATCTTTATTTCAACATTATGTTAAAGGACCTAATATTAATGATCTAATTAAGGTCATTTTTCTATTATGCTGGAGGATATCAGGAAGTGGTAAAAGTCAAGTTAATGTCAAGTGAAAGATACCCATGACTGTCCATACAAAAAACTTCTGACAGTTTAATCAATCCCAGTTCCAAAGTGTTTATGAGAAGACTCTAGATTAGATTACATTTTCTGGAGGGACATGAAAAGGGGCAGAACCAGACCCTACCTCCCCACCCTCCAAAGCCCTGAGCATTCTTCAGCCATTACTCGCTTATGCTGCCTCTCCTGAAATCGTTCTTCCCAGTCACTTCTCTCCCACAGGATGACAGCACAAGATTGGGAAGAAGGAAGCAGGCTGAGGTGCCAAGTGGCCAAACAAACAGGAATTCCCATTCTAAAGCTTCAGCACTTACCTCTGAACGACTATGGGGCAGGTGAGCACCTATAATACCCGGGCTCATTACCACAAGCAGAGAAGAAAAAGCATGGGAGGAAAGAAGGCAAGGACTGAATTAGCAATTTTTTTTTTTTTAACAGTCCATCAAAAGCCATCTTTTTAATAAGCATTTCACAGCCCACTTACAGACTTCCTTAAAAATAACTTCCCATTGTAATTAAATACATTCAAGTTGTTTCTCATTGTTAATTCTCAGACTTGTGATTTCTACACATAAGTATACATATTACATATATATACATACTTTTCTGCAACAAGTCAGTTTGTCAGAAAGGACAGTTCTGAGTGCGGATTTTGTACAAAAAGCATCACTTTCCCTAAACAAGGAACTCTGCGTTATCCTGATCAATTCTTAGTTCTACCTTATATTCTTCCCCCTTTCAGACTCACCTTTTCCTCCTGCTACAAATATATTTTAACATCCTACAGCTTGAAAACCCTTCCCATTGTTTATTCATTATTTCCCTTTCCCTGAATTTCTCTAACCACTGTTGATCATCTCTAGAATTTTCCTCTTAGTGCTTTCCAATCTCTGCTATCATGCCACCAACCAATTTGTGAAGTTATGAATACCAACTTAGAGCAAGCAGGTGAAAAACATGAAGTAGGCAACCTTAGTAATGTTCATGAATGAAAGAAACACATACATAGCAAAGCAGTAACTATCACATTGGATGATGACATGGGTGAATGCAATAATAGCAACAGTTTTGCAAGTACTCATTAGGGAATGGCAGAGCACAAATGAAGTACTTTGAAATGGTGCTTACAGAAGAATAAACTTTATTTAGAGCAAGATAGAACTATTAACTAGCTTCTCGCTATAAAGCAGGTTTTGAAGCAAGTGACCTTATTAGATTAAGACCGAAGATGTAAAGATTTTAAGTTAATGCTACCACACTGGGCATTAAGTAAACAGAAGACTAGGAAACCAAAACCACATGGAAGTCAATCAGTACCATACACGAAATAGCTAATAATGGGAAGAGAACAGAATATTGTCAAATTCAGAAGCCAGAAACATAAATTAGAACAAGTGAAAAAGAAATACACACTGGTGAAATAATACCAGTGAACAGATTAGAAGGAAGATGATACGAGAAGAACAGTATGAGCTACAGCTGTATTTGAAAAACTAGTATCTGCAAGGCAAAATATTTTGGTATCAATAAAAACCAGAACAACTGTTGATGTTATGGTATATGGACCTCATTGCTGGAATATGAAAAATTCTGATAAAAAATAGCAGAGATGAGCTAGCTGAGAGGAACGTTAAGGAATTCAGAAATGCAAAACAGATAAAGACGTCACAACAATACAAAATCTTCTCTTTCATTGTTGCTGAACGATAGAAGTGAAAGACTAGCAAAAGCATCAAATTCCAAGCTCATTCTCAGACTGTGCACAGCTTCTACTTGTACTCATCTTTTGCTTTTCTTTCTACTGTCCTGCACTATCTTTTCTAGAAGATGGTCATTCCCCTTTCAACTTTTCTTCAGGGACTCCAAAGGAGTCTCTTTCCCCCCCCGTTCTGTTCTTTGTACCTCACCTATAGATGATCCGATTTACACATCAAGAAATCGACTTTTCTACAAACTTTAGGTTGACAACTCTGATTTTTTTCTTCAGGCATTACATTTTTCTGACCAAACCAAGATCTCAATAGATCTGACACTCCACATGGGTGTTTAGCCATCAGCTTAAGCTCAGCATCGACTAAATACAACTCACCATCCTAAACCCTTTTCTCCATTTATAGAAAATACCATTTTCTGCCATCATCCCCTTACTGCAGTGTTCCTTTTCATTCAGGCAGATGTGAGGGACCTAGAGAAGTGACACAATTTAAAGCCTGAAAATGTTACCTGCATAGCACTTGCAAGATTCATCCTCTTCCCTCTGTGCACAGAACTGATACTCCTGTCCAGTTCATCCTCATCACTGTGTTCTGACTACTGCTCCGTCTCCAGCCTTGGCATGTTCCATCTCAATTCACCAATTTCCTTTTAAAATATAACACTAGAGATCACTTTAGTAGGATGTTTCAAAGACATGACCATTTTTCTGTTTATTCACTTATCTTTCCCCCCACTCCCTAGACAAACTGCTTGTCTTCACCTTCAAGGCCTTTTTGGTTTATTTCTGTCTTCATGTTAAATCAAAATATTGACTTTATTTCACATATCACACCGAGAGATTTTTCAAAATTCCTTTGTAAGCTCACTCAAAATGCCTGTTATGCATAGAAAAGCATAGTTTTTATTCAAAATTCCTCTTGAAGTTTTTGTTGAGAACAATGATTTGAGAAGTAGTTTGTTACGATGATTATTTTACAATTCTGACCAGTAATGTGCCATTATTTCTTTGCTGTCTTGTTCATGTGATGCCTACATTTTTAGTATGGCCTCAATAGACTTCACCTACCTAAATACTACTGTAATACAAATAATACATAATGGAAAAATATTAAATCTGATACACATAGAAATGGTTCTAAATCAGTGACCACAACAAAGTTGAATTACATATATTTACACACATGCATACATACAATGATCAAGTCATACCAAACTGAAATTGTTACGTACAGCAACATTTGTATTTTTCCTTTAGACACTCCATTACTACATACAATGAAATTCACATAAAATGAGAGAAAGGCATTTGTAGGTGTGCTTTAATTACTACTCTAGCTGTATCTTCAGCAGCACTATTGCAGCATTTTCCAGTACATGACACCTTGTAACAAAGCATCCCTCAAGCATAGCTGAACACTAATTAGTGTCTACGTGCAGGGCAAGTGTTTCCAGGACAGTAACAGGAAAGCTAGAGTTAGAGAAACAATGGATGGGAGGATGCCACCAAGCATGTACTTCACAAGAATACAGAATCAAAACTCATTCTTCTCTCTCAAAAATACACACATTTAATGTTGGTCTTTTAATTCTAAGAAAAAAGCAATTCCAAAAATACAAACTGAACATCAGAGTCAAGTCAACCACCTTAATAAAATGAAATAACATTCACAATAGTTAAGTCTATGGACAGCTTAAGTTTGACAAATATTTTCTCCACACCCCACCCCCCCCAAGTACATTCCAATATTTATCTTTAAATGAAACTTTATGAAAAATACTGCTGGTGTTCAGTTAGAATTAAAGGACTTGGATAAAGTGAAACAATAAAGACAGATACAGATGGTACGAGTAAGGTTACAAAGGCTTTACATTTTGCATTATCCCAAGATATAAACATTCAAAAATTAACATGAAGTTGCTGTGTTATCAAAATATTGCAGCTATAGGCAAGGCAACATTAAATTAATAGCTGAGGGTGTGAGAAAAAAAAAAACCACACATTTTAGTGAAGGTAAACAGAAGTGGCAGTTTTTAATTAGCATTTTTATAAAGCTAATGTTACCCGGCCAGCCATAAACCAAGCACAGGATTAAAAAGCTTTCTCTGCTTCCTTTGGCTATAAGGTGACAGAAAAAAAAAAATAATTAAAAAAAAAAAAATCACCTTTTCAAGTTGTTCAAGATGAGCAGAAAAAGTCAAATAATCAAGTAATGGAATAAATAAGTACTAACCCAGGCAGTACACTTTAAACCACTCTGTAATTTGTAAGTGTTACATAATTTTATTTTGGTGGTAAACTATAAGCATATAAGAAAACTAACCTTATGCAGTACAGTGAATAACCACCAAAGTAAAAATATTCTTCTGTTTACTCTTTGGCTAAAATCCCCTCAAAAGTAGCAGACAAAGAAAAAACGTCTAATACTGGCAAGAGACTTTTTTGACTTTTTTTTTTTTAAAAAACAAGTAAAATAAACTTATCAATTTAAAAGTTGGTACATTTTATAAAAACAAAAGAGGTAATGTTGTAATAAAATCAGTAATGTTACTTCAAATGGCAACAAACCGTTTGTTGACCCTGTGCAATAATACACTTTGTTCATACTACATTTAACAAAATATGACTGTTTCTACAGATATGTAGGAATCCTGTGTGTGACTCCTGTCAACTTAGTTTATAACTGGGACACAAAATTTACAATCACTGTGCCACAATAACTTTCATATTGTTATTTCTAGTAGAGTTAACTTCCAAATGTTCAGATCCTGCATTAAATTTTAACAGTTAATTCACATGGAAAATAATGGAATATATTACCTAGAACATATGAACATCAATGACTGCACCCATTGCCAGAACACGCTGCACTGGTTTGACACTTTTCCTTAGTACACAGAAAGCAACAGCACCCAATAAGCCTGAGAAGAAATGCTGCTGTGTAAATACTGGCAACTATTCCTGAAAAAAGAATTATGGGATGTATTCTCAGAAGCTGCCCGATCCCATAATTTGTATTGCATAGGTCACAATCACACATATATACACACACAAGTATGTGTATGCATATATACATATGTATATACACACACACATGCGCACACACACACACACAAAGAATATATTAAGAAGACAATGAAGTCTGGTCACAGAGCAATTTACAGGCTCAATATATTTTTTTCCTTTTTTTTTTTTTTTTTTTTTTTTACACTTTGAAAGAAAACTTCAGTATTTTACAGTCTTCAGTAGGCATTATATACACTGCACTTATGAAATCTAGAAAGTATT
>JANHGO010004769.1:0-24302 GCA_024606505.1 Aquila spilogaster
GGGCTACCCCACTGCGCCTCTTTCCTTGCCTATCCCTTCTGAAGAGTTTACAGCCATCCATTGCAGTACTCCAGTTGACTCAAGTCATCCCACCATGCTTCCACAATGGCAACTACGTCATAGTTTTCCTGCTGCACAACGGCTTCCAGCTCCTCCTGTTAGTTGCCCATGCTGCGTGCATTGGTGTAGATGCACTTCACTTGGGCTATTGATCCCACTACCTTTGGGGGGACAGAAGCCCTAATTCCTATGTGACCGTTCTCAGGCGCTTCCATGGTTTCTAACACATCAACCCTTATGTCTTTGCTGCCGCATGGATCTCCATCCCCTACCTCCACTGAGGCGGCAGACCAAAGGACCTTGCTAAAACACTGTCCCTCAAACATTGGCGTGCTGCCCCCATGCTTATCACTAGTGACCCTGCTTTTATCCCTTTCTCCCTTCAAACCTAGTTTAAAGCTCTTTCAGTGAGCCCTACTAACTCCTGTGCAAAGTTCCTTTTCCCCCTTTGACACAGGTGTACCTCATCTTTTGCCATCAGGTCTGTAAACCAACCCATGACCAAACAAACCCAAATTCGGCTGGTGACACCAGGCTCAGAGCCAGGTATTGATCTGCTGTCTCTTCCTGTTTCTTCCCTCATCATTCCCTGCAACTGGAAGGATAGAGGAGAACACTATTTTTGCTCCTGATCCCTTAACCAGTCATCTCAAGGCCCTGAAGTCTCTCTTGATTGCCCTTGGACTTCTTGTTGCAACTTCATTGCTGCCTACCTGAAAAATCAATAGTGGATAACAATCTGAGAGCCGTACCAGGGTAGGAAGCCTTTTCTTCACATCTTTAACCTGGGCCCCAGGCAGGCAGCAGACTTCCCTAAGAAGTGGGTCTGGTCTGCATATTGGGCCTTCTGTTCCCTTCAGAAGGGAGTCTCCTACAACAGTGACCCATCTTTTTTTCTTTATGGAAGCAGTTTTGACTCAGGACATAGTCCGACTTAACCTCGGTGACACCTCCAAGCTAGATGGACCATCGTCCTCATTATCGTTCAGGTCTACTTGCAGAGCCTCATACCTATTATGCAAGAGCACCTGGTAAGGTAGGGTGGTCACAGAGGAGATGCGCCTGGTGTACCGGACAGGAACTTGTCACCATTACCCCCTATCCCTTAAGTCACTATGTTCAGCCAGGCAGAGAGAGGATAGGGAATCCTCCCTATCATGCATCCCGTCTGCTTGTTGGGCCTGTCTCAGGAAAGGTAGGGTGCAATTACAGTAGTCTATCTATTAAGACTGCAGTTTCACTGCATCTGTAACAACATTCTGTGAGGTTTCATCTGGTCCTCCAATAGCTTATTATGGGAGAGCTTCTTCCTACATAATGCTGACATAATTCAGAAAAACATTAAAATATTACAGAAAATAGAACAAGTTCTTCAGCAGATAGAATACAGGAAATGAAATTTAAACTTGGCACAGATATAAAGATAAGCACATTTTTTACAGTTTGTAGGTAACTGTATTACATGCTGTCATACGTCTACATAAATTCTGGATAGGTTTTTATATCCTTTTAAACTTTTTTTTAAAGAAGGAACACACTTATGGCCTGCTAAATTAACTGATCTTAGGACTATCTTTAATGTTATATGCTGCTGCTGCAGCATTAGGAGACTATACCACCATACCTTCCATTGTATACTTGGTTCTTTTACATTCAATTGGAGTCTCTCGTTTTTCAGCAGTTAGCTTTGGAATGAGAAATTCAGCTGCTCCTGCATCAAAAAAAGTGTTCCCAATAGCTTTATCCTTGATAGCCCAGATTACTTCACAGCCTTGGATTTCATACCTGTGGACATTTAAACAATGGATAAAGTGACAGACCGACTACCTGAAAAGGATCCGACTCTTAGCAACACAACTAGAAGCATGCCAGGTTTCAGAAGCTAGAAATAAGGGATCCAAGACTTTTAAACCTATCAAATCTACTACTGCTTCTAAATACTTACATAAGGAACCCATTAAAAAAAAAAAAAAAAAAAATCTCTTCAAGTTGACAGGTCATACTTTCTCACCAGCACAACCTCAACTGAACCAGGGCAGGGTGTGAGGGAAGGCACATCAAATTTGTAATAATAACACTTGGTACTTCCAGCTCCCCACAGTGAAAAAAATGTGCATTTTTGCCAGACTGCCCACTGCTAAGAACAGGCATTTGGATCTTGTTTGTACTACCTGGAACATGAACTGGTAGAGACATGCAGATGACAATTTAGTAAAAGTGATTCCCTGCAACACAAAACAAGACCATATAATTGCATAATACAGGTGGTTCTGTTATCTAGCAGACTGGAGGACCACATGGTTCAGTATCCTACCTGTGACAAAGGCCACATCAGACACTTCAAAAGTTCTATCAACCTAAACTAGGCTGGGTGCAAGCTAAGCTGCCTCTTTATTCCCGTTATCTCTTTTGTCTCCAGAAGTCAGGCAATTTTTACAACTTACATATTGCCCTTAGTAGTCTTAACAGAAATCTCTGTTGGTGCCAAATCAGAAAAACACTGTATATTCTTGCTATCTATGTGCCAAAGCTTCTTTTGAAGCTTGCTGAATTTTATGTGACAGTAAGCACCACTATACTGTGAAAACATTATTTCAATCAATTTTGCTACTAAATGCTTTAAGAGCTACAATTTGTAAGTCAACATTCTCGCAGACTCATGCACACTAGGTTTAACGTTGCATTGTTAAAGATTTTATTTGCATATATATCTTTAAAACTTAAGTCATTTACTCACACTAATTCAAGTGCAATCCCACCATTCCCTACCACTACTATTCTCTCAGCTTGAGCCAAATTCTTCTGAAAAGCCTGCATTAAGAAAGAAAAAAAGTCAGTTACAACTTAGATCATGTGTTCCCTCACACTGATCAATTATATTCTTTTCAATATTTTCTTGCTTTCTTAGTCGTCTTATTTTGATTTTCTCAGACTAATGATACGCATTTACTTATGCTAAGATCTGTTACAGAAGATAATGAAATCCATGAAGTTCTATCACATTAAGGGATTAAGTTATTGATACAGCCTTAAAAGTCTCAAATTGAGACAGAAGAAGTTAAATAACTACATTTAAGCCAATTCGACAGAGGCCTTAATAGAATCCAGGAGACTTTTCCCTGTCCTAGAGACCACTAACATTGTGACAGCTATTAATCCAGTTTTATCACAACTTGCTAACTTTCACAGTAATTTGTGTAACACTAAAAAAGCAAAGATACAGAAATTTAGGAGTTTAAAAATTCCTAATCAGAAATCAGGAATTTAAAAAATAATTTGTAGCAAATCTGAGAACCAATTTTATTTGTGGAAAAAAAAAAAACCAACAAACAAACAAAGAAACTTTCAGAAAGAAACAAATCTCCAAATCACATCTTAGTGGCAACAGAAATAAAAAAAAAGAAAAAAAAACCACCATAGAGCCCAGACAGTATTTAGATCACAGTATAACCACTTCAAGTTTTTCTTTCAAACAAATCAAGAATCATGACTATCAGACCAACTATTGCAATTACTCAAAACCCTGTTCATCCATGCTTCCAGTTTACATGACTAATTGCGTCACATAATCTAAACTGTAAAAGACCAGGAAACCAGCAGTCCTTTAATCCCTTCAAAGAAGGATACTGAAGTTTTATCAGAGGGGACTAGTGAATGCAACCAGTCACCATTAAAAAAAAAAAAAAAAACAACACCAAACCAACAAACAGAAACAAGTATTTTGAGCCTCATTCAAAGTTCAACATCAGTTTTGACAAATGGTAGCCCAGTCTACTGTTGCCCACAGTGGCCAACAGTGGATGCACAGGGAAGACCATCAGAAGATGACAAGCACACAGTGATACTATCCTGGAACACCCTCACAGGTTCCAGACACCACTGGCACCTCAGATGGCATCTTTCTCTTCAATTTAGACAAGATAAATTTATTGACTACTGTCTTTTTTGTGTGTTTCTTCTTCCCTCTTCTTCTATTTCTTTTTTTTTTTTTTAAACTGATGTAAAGTTTTAGTATCCAAAATAAACAACAATGATTTCATAGTTTCACTTCAGTTTGCTTAAAAAAGTAACTCCTTTTTTATTCTCAACGTCAAACTTCATTTGATGAATTACAGTTCTTATGTTATGGAGAAGCAGTGTTCACTTTCACCCTGCCTCCTCTAATTCTAAAGACCTATAGCAGCGAAAACTCACTTTCTACTTCCAAGCTGAAGTTTTAGTCTATTAAGTCATTCCTCATGTGAAAACCTTTCCACATCTTTGATGGTAACTCTTTCCTGTACAATGAGGAGAAGCTACAGTAGAACTAGAAAAAAATGTCCTCCAGTAGCTTTTCACTGAAAGAAGTAGCCCTTCGTACCGTGTACCAGATACACCTTCTCAGGGAAGTTTCTACTGCTGCCTACTTCTTGTTTGTATTTTCAGATTGCCTTCTGCCTGCAGTGTAAAATACCATTTATTCTAGACAATCATGTTAGAAATACTGTCTATAAGCTATCTGTAAACTTAATAAATTTAGTGACTAATAATTTATTTAACGGTATTTAAGGCTACTTCTTTGCTACTGAAAGTGTTCCTATTTAAGGATATATAGTAACAAACATCATCTTATGTTTCTTCATTTCACTCCGCACTCCTTTTTAGTATTTTGCATCAGAAGCAGGAATATATTATACACTTATAAGTCCAAAACACATTTACCTGTGCACTGTCAGTATCCCGGATTCCTAATACATATGGGTTTCCTTCAAAAATTAATTTTGGTTTTGCTCCAGCACACAGGCAGAGTTTTTCATAAATATACTCTTTCCCATCTTCAGTGAAAATTTTCTGTTAAAAAGTAAGAGAAAAGAAAAAACAATTGGAGACATCTAAGAGAACATCAGCATATTTTTTTCCTTAATGTCATAGTATTTTGCAGATACTAAAAGCTGTAACTGGCTTTTCTTAAAGAGCAAGCCCTCATACTCTCATTGGTTGTGTGTCATTTTTATCCATTACCCTCACCACAGACTTAGAAGCCTAAGTATATGACATCATATGACTGATAAAACAGAAAGTGTACACGTTGCACTCAGACAGATAAAATACAAAGATTACCACTTGGTGGCACTCTGTACTATCTGTGCTAAAAGAAGAACAGGTTTACTATGTAACATACGTCCTCCCCACCCAGTAACAGATGTAGACCTATGCACTACTATGTATTAGCTATTAAGAATCTCATTCAAAACATTTCAACATGGTAGACCTGTGTTAACTAGCCACAGGCTAGAATACAGTTTAGAATGACCAGAAATTCTGTTCTTTGCTGAAGAAAAAGGGTAGGCACTAAATAAGCTACATCATTCAAGCAATACTTAAACATTTTATGACCTTATTTGTTGTTTTCCAAACATGAAGCTAAATAGTTTACAGTGGGTTTGCACAGAGTTTTTAAAGGTCCTGTAAATCCATACACATGAAACATACATGCCCACAGAGACATACCTAAACTAAAATACTGTTATAGTAACGATACAAGAATATAATTAGATTCAGAATATTAGCAGAATCTAACTGGAATAATATCTCTATGACTTAAAATAAGCAAAACCAGTTTTGGATCTGAATGTGAGTTTCTGATAAATGATGAAGTGAAAAATAACATGTCAAGTTGACACAGATACTGAGAAGGATCTGTACATGCTGTACATTGCTCATACTTGCAACATATTTCCTGCTAAAAAGAAAGAAAAAAGGTGGAAATGTTGGTTCTTTCAAGAATTTTTTTTTTTTTTTTTTATATCAAAGTTGTTAATATTTTGGTCTCTGTAGCAACAAGCAGTAATTCAGGAATCAGACACATCTCCAATCACGGGTTACAGAAATTTTCAGACACCTATACTGATATACAGTATTGGTTTCATTGACTGGTTTCCCTGCTATTCTAATCAGGTATTCAATGCAATATCTCTAAGGCATCAAAGATTTAAATCCAAAAGATATGGTTTCTTAATTAACAAGTAATTTTTGATCTACAATTTTGTCCCCTGTATATATGTCTACTTGAAAAACCATGTAAGTGATAAGTGAAATTAAAGTTAGGAAGTATTTTCTTGTAATTTCAGTAACTTAACACTTTAATAACCAGAATGTTCTTGAACAGAATTTCACACCCAAAACATTCACCTGATTTAGATTTTATTTTTAATAAATAATTTGAAAAACCACATAAAAGTAAAAGAAAATATTAGCTTACATGATCATCACTTTTCAACTGCTTTACTCCAGACTGTATAACTTTAATATTAGGATATCGTTTTTCTAATAAAGAACTTGGTTGCTCTTCTACATCAAATTCCTCAAGTGTTTTGGAGACCTGTAGGAAGAAGAGAGGTATTTAAAAAATATGAATCATCTATCCATCCCTTTTTCTAAAGCTTGTAACAAAATGTGTTATGTTCATTTCCAGTAAAGAAACCAAAACATAAAGCCCATATTGTCTCAAAACTTGTTATCACATTACTGCTCTAGGTTCCTTTTTATATACAGAATCTTTTCATGCCTATTCCTGGTAAAGAGTCAAAGTAGTAAAGAGAATTTAAATTCTAAAGCTAGAGATTAAGCAAAAATGGAGAACCCTGATGGCTGCTATAATGTTTTATTCCATAAATAGACTGTATTATTAGAGTTGTTAACACTGCTTTTTAACTTACCTCGTGCAGTGTTAAGCGCCTGTTTTTCTGTTTGTTATAACTTCGATAAAATAACTCAAAGATGTTCTCCCATGCAAGCGCCTTCCTTTCCTTAGCATTTTGGGAAAAAAAATTTTGGTCAAAATAGCTTAAAGAATTATGGGAACACTTTTTCCTGGAATAAATATTTTTATTCTATTAAAAAAAAAATCTGGTGACATTTTGTTAAAAAACCTAACGATTCAAAAACCTCTTGTTGCAGGTAGTTGGCCCTTATGTCAGGAAAAGTGCTCACTGTTGTTCAGCTTGTAAGCAGGAGATATAAGACAAGTGTTTTCAAGATCACCTCAAAGCATTTACTCAGCATCTTATACATAATCACTATCTGATATTTCAGAGATGGGGTGGGGAAGAAGAGGCAATCCAGAACTTGGAAAACATTCAAGTAAGTTATGTTGATTTTGGGTTTCTTCCAGAAGTGAGCAGCTGCATGGGAACCTCCAGGCCTTCTACTTTATAGAATACTCAAAGAGTCTGTCTGGAACACAGCTACGAACCAGAAGACACACCATACTTGCAATTCAGACAGAAATTAAGATGCTCATGTCCAAAACTTAGATGCTGCTGCTTTCAAATAGTGTTTAGCTATTCCCTTATTCTTCAGGTACTAAAACTGCCGATATGCATTACAGACTTTACATCTCTGCAACATGTAAATGTCTTTCCTAGATACTCATATGACCATATTGTCAGCACTCTCGAGCTCAGAAGATATTCTTTACTTGGGTGTTACTCTACCAGTCTCACGAAGAGCTCTCAGTCTCTCAGCTATGTTCTGAGCATCCCATTAGCCCTGGACCAAAACCACAGTGCAAAAAGGAAGAGATGCTGATAGGCAACTACAGCCACTAAATGCAAAGAACTGCTATTCAAATCTCTCTATACTTTATTTTCCTCCTGTAGTGATTTGAATTAGGTATTCATATACCAGGAAGAATTATTTTAAAACCAGGCTGTCAGATAAACTGCAGAGTGGTCTTTATTTACTTGTCATGAGATATGCCTCACCTGTTAGATACCATGTTTCAGAAAAAGTCATGAATATAAATGCCAGGTGGAAGCCCAGCTCTTGGTGTCTTAACTTTCCCTGAGAGGTAAAACCTAATTTCTTACTGGCTGGCAGCTTTGCATCCTGAGTTCTGTGCAATCCAGTCTCCAACTCCTTCCATGTCCTACAGTAGAGTTTAAAGTTCCCTCAGAGTGAGAAAGAGCAGTGTTTTCCAAGATCTGAGTACCTCTACGAAACTAGCTTAATGAACCTACTAGCCAGAAATCTGAACTCATGTATGGATATTATTTTCTTTTTCAAACCAGCAGGAAAGAAGTCATTGAATCACCAGCTGCTGGAGATGTATATAAAGGTGAAGGCAATTCCATAGAAGGCTATCCCTTTTTTTGTTACTTGTCAGAAGACTGTTTCTGCCCCAAATTCAAACATGCTACTGTACATGAGAACCACTAGGCAAGGCTAAATTTCTTAAGTAACTTATTCCAAAGATACCGTTTCAGTGCTTAAAACGGAGCACCCATTAACAGAGCAGTGCAATAAAGCTTCAGTAACTTAGAAAATACTTCAACCATTTAAGTCCCCAGTTTAACCTTTGCTCGAATGTTGTGAATATATTCACCAATTACTACTGATCATGAATCACTATAAAATATCTCATCAGACCTACTAACACTTACCACTGCAGCCACACTAATGTGAAAACAAGTTGAGAATCATAATTTTCAGGATTAGGTTCTAAATTATCTGCACATATACAAACTTCTGAAGGGGTCTTACCATAAGAAAAATTAAGTCTCTCTTACCTGTTTGAAATTCGTTATAGCTTTTATAACTGGAGAAGCTGTCATTAAAAAAATGTCTTCTGATGGGAATTCCATGGCCAGCTTGTAAAGAAACAGAAATCATGATGAGTGAATACAGTCTTCAATAGATTTTAAGACAGTAAAATTATTGGTGAAAATTAATATGTGTTACTATATTACTTTAGTCTTGCAGAATCCTATTGGATAAATACTACTTCAAGATTATGGAAGGATTAATGACTGAAATGAACAGAATTTGGAGACCCAAGATTTTAATTCATTCACACACAAATATATCTTCAAGAACTGCAGCCATGGTACAAATGACAACTCAAAAGACTATTCTCACAGTATTCCAAAGGCCAACTGTAGGAACTGACTATGATCACGTGATTTCTGGAGACACCCAGTTGCTGGACATATTTTTTTTTATTGCATAGCAATGACTAACTGTTCACAGATTTCATTTTGACAGAGGAAATGCTGATTCCTATTGGCTATTTTAAATGTTATTTAGTAAACTGATAAACAGATTATCATCTTCAGAGTGCTACCAAGCAATACAAGACTTTTACAGGCCTCAAGCCAAAGTGAAGAGTTCTCATTTTAAATGTGCATTGCTCTGCCACAGAAAATAAATCAGCTCTGTCAAGTACAAACCACTTATCTCTGAGGTACAGATAAAACGCAGGGTCCCTTGTCACCAGCATTCTACAGATGAACAGAACAGTTGTATAAGCCACCAAGAAGAACATTTTATGTTGTACACAAGTAACTGAGCTATAAAGGGACTAGCATGTATTCGTGTACCTCAGATAGGAGCAATCTAACATAGTAATTTGAAGGTGAAAGTGGTGAAACCTTGCTGCCGGTTTAAGGGAGATTCACACGGTCATACCATTGGCAAATACAAATTAACAAGGCTATGTAAAACTTAATGTAATCCACATTTTATAGCATGAATCCCTAACGTGTTTCACACATATTGTAACTGTATGCTTTGTACTGACAGACAATATGAGAAAGGCTGACACGTAACACACTCTGCTGCAGCAGTTGCTCCCAGCTGTATCTAGTAAGACTCAGAATAACTACAGAATGCTATGGAAAGCAATATCTTTATTAATGACAGACAGTGGGATCGAGCACACCCTCAGCAGGTTTACAGATAATACCAAGCTGAGTGGTACAGTCGGTTAGTTAGAGGGAAGGGTTGCCACCCAGAGGGACCCCCACAGGCTTGAGGAGTGGGCCCATTTGAACCTCATGAAGTTCAACAAGGCCAAGTGCAAGGTCCTGCACCTGGGTTGGGGCAATCAACAGTATCACTACAGACTGGGTGATGAATGAATTGAGAGCAGCCCTGCAAAGAAGGACTTGGGGATACTGGTTGATGAAAAATTAGGTAAGGGCTGTCAACATGCACTTGCAGCCCAGAAAGCCAATTGTATCCTGGGCTGCATAAAAAGAAGTGTGGCCAGCAGGTTGAGGGAACCCACCTGATGTACTGCACCCAGCTCTGGAGCCCCCAGCACAAGACAGACATAGACCTGTTAGAGCAGGCCCAGAGTAGGGCCACGGTCAATGATCAGAGAGGGCTGGAACACCTCCCCTCTGAGGACAGGCTGAGAGAGTTGGGGTTGTTCAGCCTGGAGAAGAGAAGGCTCTGAGGAGACCTTTTTGTGGCCTTTCAATACATAAAGGGGGCTTACAAGAAAGACAGAGAGAGACTTTTTACCAGGGCCTGTAGTGACAGTATGAGGGATAACAGTTTTAAACTGAAAGAGAGTAGATTTAGGTTAGGTATGAGCAAGACATTCTTTACTATGATGGTGGTGAGACCCTGGAACAGGTTGCCTAGAGAAGTTGTGGATGCCACATCAAGGAGATTGTTCAAGGTCAGGTTGGCAGGGGCTTTGAGCAACCTGATTTAGTGGAAGGTGTCCCTGCCCATGGCATAGGGGTTAGAACTAGATGATCTTTAAAGGTCTGTTCCAACCCAAACCATTCTATGATTCTATGTTATAATCACCAGATCTATGCTGTAACCCAAAATTTCAAGAATGCTATCATGTACTCCGTATCATTTACAGATGCTTACCCCTGCCCTCTTATTAAGATTTAATGGTTGTTTGAAACTTTCATTCATTATTATTAAGGTTATTGCATTTCTTTACCTTTTAAAATACTAAAATTAGAAATCTGCCAGACAGAATATTAGGTTTTTCCATGCATATGGAAATGTCACAGTGTAAGACATGAAACATTTTGTGACAGAAAATAAGTCTAACTCAAGCTTTTAAGGAAAATTCAGCTTTTAAGACATTTTGTCAGAGTATTTCAAGATGTACTCAAAAAGTAACTAACTGAACTTTTTCGAGACAGACCTGACACAATGATTTTTCTCAGCTGCCTAAGAAGTCCGAACTACAAGACATCATATAACGCATACCCAAAAATGCAATACGATGGACAACTTGTTTATTGCCACTATGTTCCACAGAGTTGTACTTGCTCAAAACCAGGACTGAGAAAAATTGAGTTCAATCTTCCTCTTTTATTTAAAGTGTGCCCCCAGCTATGGATGTACAACACAGAAATCCTTCTAGATCACACAGTGCCGCTTTTAACAGACTTGGCGACTTGAAACTTATGCTAGATCATTAATACTAAATGCTAACTGTGCTTCTTGCAGTACTCAGAGATGAGAAAAAGCAGCAAGTCTCTGTCACCACATAACAATCTGATTTGGGTTTTCCAGGAAAAAAAAATAATGGTGAGGGAAAGGCAAGAGCATAAGAAGAGGGGTGAATTACAGCAGTAAGTGGCACTCTCTACAAGCTTTGGGAAGAAAACAAAGCCCAAACTCTGTGGCACTAACACAGCAGAAAGCGTCTTCAAGAAAACAATAAGCATTAGTCCCTTTTATAGCAATCCTAAAGACTATAGACATCCAATATATATTGGAAATAACTGTATTGTGAAACAGGATCATAGCAATTAGATACAATTCTACATTACTTCCAGGAAAACAAAGTTTCTAGGAATATTAAGCATTGACCCAAATCTTATTCTTGCAAGCACATAAGGATACACAAGACCCTTAACTATGTGAATAGTTTAATCAACTTTTAAGGGACCACTCATATTAATATAGCATTTAAGTGTCTATAGTACCAGAGCCCACATTACATTAACCATGAATAAAAGGAAAAAAACACCTCAAACTAATAAATGGTAGAAACAAACCAATTCCGTGAAGATAAAGAACAATATCAATATTTTTTGTAATTTAGTCTGCATGTGGTTTACACAGTATGTCATATGTCAGAAATGAAATAATATCACTTCATCATCAGAGAATAGATGCATCTGGAACAGTCTTTATACTGCTTTGTAGTTTTAACTGATAAAACATTCTTCACTGAACTAATATCCACATTATTTTATTCCGCATTGAAGGTATGAAAATATCTCCAGTTGCTGTTACTTTAAAAACACCAAAAACCTTGAAACCAAGAAACGAACAAATTTGGTTTTAGAGCTTGAGCTCATGGAAAGCTGAAGAGATTGGATAACCTCCACAGGTATACAGTCCTAAACACGGATCCAACAAAAACAGAGCAACATTTCTACAAAAAGGAGCGCATCATAGCGGCTTTCACCTTAGCTGCAGTACAATGCTTTGTGGCTATGAGGAGTAACGCATGCAGTGCTCCTTCAAGTTTCTGACCATACAGAATGCCAACTTTCCCAAGTTACAAAGTTTTAATCCTCTTTTTGTGAGGCGGTCGTACGCCCTTATCAGACGATTCATGTAATTGCTGTGTAGATGAGGGTATTCACGCAATTACTGTATAAATCTAATGACCCGAAGTTCACACGTCGACCCTGCAAGCAGGTGTGCTTCTGAGCAAGCACAAAGGCCCGAGCGGTCCCTACCGCCGCGCAGGCCGGTTTCACCCCGCGTCCGGCTGGCCGAGTTCAACGCCCACACGCAGTCACGCAGGGCCCGCAGGGCAGGGGTAAGGCGCACGGGCCCCCACCCGCCGAAGCCGCAATAACGCCACGGGGCCGGAGAGCCTCCTCCGGCAGCCCAAGGGTCAAGTCCCGGCACTACCGGCTGAAACGACCCCCCCGGCCCTGCCGGAGCCGAGAGAGGGGACGGCCGGAGCCCCCGGGGACAACATGGCGGAGGCGGCCACCCTCCCCGGGGCCCGGCAGCGCCTCGCGCCCCCGCGCGGGGGGGGTCGGGGGTCTCCGGCGGCTGAGGGGGGTGCGCGCATGCGCGGGGCGGGCAAAGGGGCCCCGGCCCTTACCTTCTCCGCGCAGGTAACTCCCGCGATGCCTCCGCCCACCACCACGAACCGACTCCGCGCAACGCCGGGGGCAGCCGCCATTTCCCCGCCTGCTCCCGAGCGCGCCGGCGACTGAAGGTAAAAAAAAATCGCCGCTCCCTACGGGGGCGATTTCCCACCGCCGCGTCCTCGCTGGGGCGGGGAAGGCGGCGCTCGGCCTACGGCGCGCGGTAGCGCCCAAACTTCCTCGGCGGGCGGCGCGCCCCTCCCGCGGGGCGGGGCGGGGCGGGGTGAGTCACCCCTCGCTCACCCGCCCCGAAACCCCGCCCCCGAACAGGCTTTGGAGTTTACTTTCTCACCTTGATGGGGCGGGGACTTCACGGGCCTGGACGCTGGAGGATTTTGATGGACTTTGTCAAGGGAGCAAAGAGAACAGATAGCAAGTAGTTATGATAAAAATTAAAGGAAAAAAAAAACCAAACAACGTTCCGGCCTTTCTTCATTCCTTAACCGGAAATCAGGAAAAAGAAACACGGAAGTGTGACAGACTGGATTTTCCCCCAGGCCTCCCCGCTCCCATCAGTCTTGGACACAGTACTAAAAGTACAGTTTAGACCATGGTGTGAAGACGAACAGCGAGCTGGTGTTTCTGAGAGGCCCCTCTCCCTGCCTGCGGCCCTCCCTTCGCACCGTGTGACCCCACGGAGTTACCCGGGGGCTCTGTCGCTGTTCGCAAAGGACACAGCCGGCAGTGCCCTGCGAGGGCTCGGTGGCGGTGAGTCAGTCCTCGGTTCTCTCTAAAGTCATCGGAGCAAGTGACTTTGCTGTTCTCTTTCTTCGTTTTTCAGACTAGGATGAAAAGCGTGGTACTGTAACAGGAGGAGTGTGTCAAAGTAGGGGAAATAAACTGACGTGATAAACTGCCCAGCAATGCTTATAGTTCGATGTGAGCTGCTCAAAATGAGTTGAAGCTTTTGCAGTCTGGTTTACCTTAGTTTTCAGCATATTAGTAAGTATGATTTTCACTGTAAAACTGACCTTCAGTGATTTTTTTTTCCTCTTGGAGGAAGGCATAAGCTATGAAAGATAAAACTACTAATTGCATGCACCACAGAAAATTACGCTATTTTATGGCCGATGCCTTTTCAGACATTCCTGTTGGTATCAGGACATCAGTCACAGTCTTCAAAACAGTCACTTCCTCGTGGCAGTTAGTTATAAATACTTTAATTTTGTCTTTTTTTTAAGAAGTAACTTTTTTTCCTGCCATTGAAGGTAATTTCACAATCCAGACAATTGCTGGCCATTTTGGTCAGAAACTAAATTCTGTTCTCTGAACACATCCCATTCCACTGTAAATTACCTGAGTACATGACCTGACCTAAACAGTGCAAGAAATTGGGTAGACTTGCGTCATCAAGTACGAGGATACCTTCCAAGGATTTTATTCTGCAGTATATGATAAATGACAGGAAAAAAATCTCATTTTACCTAGAGCATTTGCTTGTGCAAACTAAGAAAAGTTGTTACTGCCTCCATTCACAAAAAAATGTAAAAAGCCAGTTTGGACACAATGGGGCAAATTAAGACCGTGAAAACAGTTGCTCACAATTACAGCATACCTTCTTAGTTCCTAATTGACAGCAAGGACATAAATGCAGATCTGTAAAAACTTTTCCAGATTAATAACATTTAATTTGTGTAGGGGATGTAATGAACTTGGCTTTAGTATCAGTAACCCATTGCGAATTCATTCTTGACACTTCTTACCAAGCTTAGTGCATATACATTGGAAAGGAGTAGCAGAGGATGTGAGACCATGAAAGTAGATGGCAGTCATTAAGTAGGTTTTATTCTTTATTAAACGAGAACTCCTAATGTTCTCTGAGGAACTCTGAAAATCACTGTGCAGCCATCATGGTGCCGGTGTCACTTGTGTCAGTGTGTGCATAACCGTCAATGCATGACTTTGCTTATCTGACACTCACAATCAATATTTGTATCTAAATATAAATGTGACTGTCATAACCACCCCAAACTCCAGTAGCCAAATCCTTGATGCAGTCCATAGATGGAGTAGGTATTGACCTGGGGGAGTCCTCACAGAAATTCTGGAAGAAATCCACTTGTCTGTAAAGCACAATCATTTTTCTATGAAGGAAAAAAAATGACATGTACATTTACAGATTGACAGGGTCTCTGCTACCCTGCATCATCTGCTAAATGGCCACCGTGCTTTGGCACAGAGCAAGGCCTGCTAGATCATGGATCTGTTGTGAAAAGCCGACCGCGCTGCCTGCCGGTGGTGATGCACTTTGCATTTCTATCATCCTTCCTTTTCTGCAAGTGTGTTTGGGCACCTCAGATGTCTGTAGGCCTTTGTTGATTTGGGCTGAGATGGTAGGTTTTGTCTAGGAATATAAGTAATGTATCACTCAGGAATAATGAATTAATATACAGAATATGACAATAAAGCCTTTCTAGCAATACATACTATAAGGAATTCTTTTTCTTTCACTGTCTTCCATTCCTCAAGCAGATGGAAAAATTGTTCATACAGTGAGAGCAGAGGGAGGCAAGAGGTGCCCGATCCACTGATTGAATGGTAAAGATTAACTGAAAATTACATACTATTTGATTGGCCTTTCAAAGGGGATCAGAGAAGTGATAAAGCCTTAAAAGAGCACAAAACATTTTACAGGCTGTGACATTAAAGATTCCAAGAAGATTTTTTGTCACTTAGTTCTTGGTTCACATAAAAGTAGAAGATGTAATATTATCAATATAATATTATCTTTGTGGTTAATCTGAATGACTTTTAAAACTACAGACTTGCTTCTGGAAAAACACCTGAACGTTTTGGCACCAGGAGGTGCTGGTTCATTACGATTCTAGTAAGAAAAGCACTCAGACTCTGTAAAGTATCACTTAAAATTACATTTATTGGAGCTAATACTATAACAAAAAAGAGGATGGTATAGGTAATCTCACATCCCTCCAGACGCTGGCAGCCCCCAAGTTGTGCAGCATCAGGCAGGTCTCCAACGAGGCACACCATACAGATCCTGTCGGTGGAAACGTTACCCAGCTCTGTGGTCTTCTGAGCTCTTACAGGATTTTCGTACAAGAAAACATTTCTATTCATCATTTCTACTGTCAAACAAAATGGATGTTTACATGAGAACTGGTTGCTGCACTTTTATATAAAGGCAAGGCCACACAGGTGGTGTAATCAACAGTACTGAGTGGGAGCTGACGACAGACTCCTCATTACAATTAGCTGGCTAAGTTCATCCTGTGGCCAAGGGATGTGTGCAGCACAGCCCAGCCTGAAGGCCAGGCTGTATGTGCAGCACTGTACAGCACAGCACAGGCTCGGGCCAACCCAGGTCAGCTGTTTTGTGGATCACTAACTCCTCGATGTACAATGATCTTCCGGTCAGGATGACTAACTTCCACCCCTTGATCCACATACAGTTGACCTTTCCTAGAGGTACCGTAAGTTGCAGATTATACCAGTAAGTTTTTTTGGCTACTAGAAAGATTATTTTACCAAAAAAAATTACTAAAATTAATAATACAAGAGTAATAAACGAAATATTGTTTGTGAGAATAAGTGTAGGATAGCAGTCACCTTGGAACTAGGACCATCAGAGATGTCTTGCCATCAGGTTCCACCCCTAGTCCCATGTACCCTAAGACATGGTGGTGCAAATTTTACCAAACAGTCCAGTTATGTGAGGTAATAGATGAAGACGAGCTTTGGCACTGCTGGAGGGCAGAGATGTCCGGCACTTCGTGTTCACTGATATACAGCATGCAGAGATCAAAAGCGATGCTGTGAGGCTCCACATAGCAGTTCTGCGTGAGATAAAACAAAGACTTTTTTTTACATACAGCATAAGTTTAGACATGTAATGAGTGTGCTTGCTCCTTTAGGATTAAATATGTGGCTCCTGGTCCATGTGTCTCATCTTCAGGGATGAGTTTCCTTTGAAGAGTCTGGTGTTTGCACTTGCCTCTGACTCTTGAGGGGTCACTGGGCTCTGTCAACATCCTGGGCTGTATCTCATAGTGCTGATGTCCCAGCAGAAGATGCTAGGATAGGAGATATAGCCCTGGAAGCATGCTTTACTATCCAAATTCTTTACAACCTGTAATAGCACTGTTGGCTAGTTATGGAGAGTGTGGGAGGGCAGCCATGCACACATCTGCTCTTTTAACAAGTCATTGGTCCATTCCATTAGATCAGCTTTTCTGGGGTGATAGGTGTATGATATACCCTGTGTCCTTTGTACTCAGCTGCACACTGTCGGACCATCTGGCCTCTAAAATGAGACCCGTTGTCTGACTGGATGCAGGCGGGTGGGCCTATCCACTTAGTAACCACAGGCCTTTCAGTGTTCCTTTCTGGCTGGCATGTGCAGCTGGGGACACAGCAACACAGCTGGTATATGTGTCTGCCATCACCAGTATGTTCTGTAATCCCCGCGCTTTTGGTAAAGGTCCAATGTAATCTGTTTGTCCAGTATGACCAATAACAGGGCCTCACTGAATCTGCTTGTAAGGCTGCTGAGGTAACTTCTTAGCTTTCAGTATTGCACAAACTGCACACTGCCACATTTATATGTGCATCAACACCAAGGTGTCTGGACTTCTTATGTGCCTGCTAAGCAAGCGTTTCCTCATCAGGAAATGAGTACTGGGAGACAGAGCATCAGGAGATAAAGTAACACTCCTAATTTGAGCAGACAGATCTGCTGCAGCATTGTGCTCCCTCTTTCCCAACACCTTGGGTGACGTGAGAATCAACTTGTCAAGCCCACAGGTTTGAATTCCTGTATTTTTTTTGCCTTCTGCTTGCGTAAGTCCTGACTCCACAATGGTTTCCCATGTACTGTCCAGTTGTCCACTTGTCTCTTACTAACCCCTATGGCTCATCCCTTATACACTGCCCATCACTCTGCACTTGTATTGCCTCCCCTTCCCTCTTTACCACAAAATCCAAGGTGTTATATCATCGCCTGATACTAGGACTTACAAATGTTTGTGGGGTTGACTGGGACCTAACACAACAATGTGGGAGACACCATGTTTAGCCTGTTCGAAAGTGGCTTTTTCGTCATCTCCCCATACAAACTGGTTCTTCTGTTTTGTTAAATTATTCGGGGTGCTCTGCTCCAGGAGAACGCTGATTCTTTTTAGATCCCAACAAGAAAGGCACTACCACTCTCAGGAAAAATTAATAACCCAGAAAAGGTAATAGCAAGTTATAAAATCTTATGTTCTGTGTGATGCTGGGGACCCTGAGATGATACAGCATCAGATGGACCTCTGACCAGGGCACTACATATATATATTTATATGTATATATATGGGGAGAGAAAAAAAAATATATATATATAAAGAAGCATAAAAACATGTCTTTATTTTTTATTTATACCTAGATACACTTTATATATGTATATTCATGTAAGTATGTATATATACATATATAAAGATATATAACATACATTAAATATATATATCCCTAAAAGTGTTGGTATAAAACATGCTTTAATAAGAGCTAATGAAATGAATAGTTGATATTTAAATGCCAATAGAAAGAAATTAAATAAAAGTAAAAAGTGGGCTTGGAGGCCTGGGCTTCACAAAGCTGCTGAACAGGCTTTAGCATGGCTGGGGAAGGAGGAAGATCAAGAGGGCAGAGGGTGTCAGAAGGGTGGGGGACACAAACAAGTTAGAACATGCCTGAAGGCTACAGACCCACCCTATGTGGCCCTGTGCAAAGGAGAGACCAGTCCTGGAAGCTGGACCAAGAGGTCCCCCGACCTGGTCCCAACCCAACAACATGGTCATTCAGTGTAACTGGGGCAAACTTTGGGTTTTGCGTGGTGCTGCAAGACTCAGGCAACACTGTCGGTGAAAATGGAGAACCAGAACAGAATGCCAACTTCAGAAGAATGTATGCCTGGGGACAAGAAGGAAAAGCCCCACCGGCATTTCCCAGTACGACCACATGAAGCAGAAGAACCGGCTGAAAGGCCTGTGAGTCAGAAACTGAGGTAAGTTTCACACAGAGAGGGTGGGGAGTGGTGGGGACCTCCTTTTGCCGACAGTTGTTGGGGGGTCTGATAACTGCCTGCAAGACCATTATGGGGTACAGGCTTGTGCTGAATGTGTTACCTTGTCCTTAGAGCTGCTATGCTGCAAATAAGAGGCAGAAGGCAGAGCATGCAATCAAGAAGGCCCTGTTAGACCATGATTACTGCACAAGCAGCAAGACCAGGGCTTTGGGACACATCCTGCAGACCCATGCTCTTAGAGACCACAGCTACTGTAAGAAGAGCCAGGAGAGCAGTGAGAGCAATGGGAGTGTGCACAACTGAAAGACCATCATCGTTTTCAGGCACGGAGGAACAGCAGGCAGGAGGGGGTTAATAAAAGGGCTGGTAGTGCCGTTAGTTCTGGGGCCTGGAACAGATCCCCCTGGAAGACATGTGGAAACATATGGAAGACAGGGAGGCAATTAGAGACAGCCAACATGGCTTCACCAAGAGCAAATTGTGCCTGACTAATCTAGTGGCCTTCTATGATGAAGTGAATGCATCAGTGGACAAGGGAAGAACACAGATGTCATCTACCTAGACTTCTGTAAGGCCTTAGATACAATCCCCCCTTACATTCTTGACACTAAATCGGAGAATTATTGGTTTGACAGATGGACTGTTAGATGGATAAGGAGTTGGCTGGATGGCCACATCCAAAGAGTTATAGTCAATGGCTCAATGTCCAAGTGGAAACCAGTAATGAGTGGGAGGATGGTGGCTGATGAGGATATATTGGATAGTGTAGGACCTGAGCATGGTGTAGAGAAAGAAGAATAGAGGGGGGCTGGCTTCTAAGGTGGCTGTTGCTTGGAGACTGGCTGGGCATTATTCTGCTTGTGGGAGGTTTTAAATGATTTCCTTTGTGTTGCTTGGGGGTTTTGTCCTCTCTTTCCTCCACCTATTAACCTGTATTTATCTTGGCTGATGAGTTTTCTTACTTTTGCTTTTCCTATTTTCTCCCCATCCCACTTTGGGGGTGGGGTGGGGATTGAGGGAGCAGCTTTGTGAGTGTGTGTTTGCTGGCCAGGGTCAACCCACCATGAGGACTTATGCCATTTGTCTGTACCATATAGCAGCCCCTGATGAAAAGATAAATTACTATGATTTTACTGGCCTCTATGCCTTCATCAACAAAACAAAATTATATCCTGCGGGGCACCCTGAAGTTATTTTTGAGAAATTTGACATCCTGACAGGCTACTTCAGGATGATCAAAGTAAAAAGGTACCCACCTTGTGGGCTCTTTTCCCCTGTGGGTAAATGGCAATCTGTTGCTTCCTTTGTGCTGCACTTGTGCTGAAACCAGGTCCTGCACCTGGGTTGGGGCAACCCCTGGTATCAATACAGGCTGGGGGATGAAGGGATTGAGAGCAGCCCTGCGGAGAAGGACTTGGGGGTACTGGTGGATGAAAAGCTTGATATGAGCCAGCAATGTGCGCTCACAGCCCAGAAAGCCAACCGTATCCTGGGCTGCATAAAAAGAAGCAGGGCCAGCAGGTCAAGGGAGGTGATTCTCCCCCTCTACTCCACTCTGGTGAGACCCCACCTGGAGTACTGCATCCAGCTCTGGAGTCCTCAGCATAGGAAAGACATGGACCTGTTGGAGCAGGTCCAGAGAAGGGCTGCAAAAATGATCAGAGGGATGGAACACTTCTATGAGGACAGGCTGAGAGAGCTGAGGTTGTTTAGCCTGGAGAAGAGAAGGCTCCAGGGAGACCTTACTGCAGCCTTTCAATACTTAAAGGGGGCTTATAAGAAAGATGGGGACAGCCTTTTTAATAGGGCCTGTAGCGATAGGACAAAGGGTAATGGTTTCAAACTAGAAGAGGGTAGATTCAGACTAGATATAAAGAAGAAATTTTTTACGATGAGGGTAGTGAAGCAGTTGTGAGAGACTGAAAGAGTTAATGCCTCAAACATTGTGGTGGGGCAAGTTCTGCCTAACTATGAACTCTACATAACAATGAACCCTGCACAGCAAGGAACCACAGGTGAAAAGAAGCCGATCAGCACAGATCAGCACAGGACATCAGCAACAGGTCGTGCTGGTGGGTGCTGTTCTGATATGCTCTTCTGATATGCTGAGCAGGGCAGCTCACCAGGCATGTCCAAAGATCAAACAATGGTCATGTCTGCAGGGAAGAAGTTACTCCCCAAACGACCCCCAGGCCCACCGACCCATTTCCCTAAGGTTCTGAAAGCACAAACCGTGCATGACACCTTATTAGCCTAATGAGTTCGAGTGCCCGCCTAAAGGAGGGGCAAGGATGATAAAAGGACATAAACTGAAGCCTCACGCATGCAGCCGCTGGAAGTGGACTCCTTGCCTGACTGGACCAATGCTTGGACCCAGGACCAGTGAAATCTTTCTCTTTTCTCTGTCTTTTTTTTTCCATAATCCCTACACCTCATCCCTTTAGACATAAACCGTTGACCAAATCTGGGACTAGGAGTGGATCCAGCTGCCCCTGGGCTTCTCTCTGAGAAGGAGTCTAGAAAGCAAGGGGGTCCACTCTGAACCTCGTGACTCAATGGGAGGGCTCTCCTTATTGTCTTCACTGAACTGATCCCCAAATAAGCAAGGCCTGTAGTATATGTTTGGTGATGTATGGTTAGCACATGTTACACAGTTTACTGATATAGTTTCATGCCAATTCTTGTTGCAAGTGAATAAAAGTTGAGTTTTGTGAGTTAAAGGATCCCTGATGTCATTTCACCTTAATCCTGACCTGGGAATCCGCAAACCTGAGTCATGGTCCTGAGAAATTGGAACATGACAACAGTGGAACAGGTTGCCCAGAGAGGTTGTAGATGCCCCATCCCTGGAAACATTCAAAGTCAGGTTGAATGGGGCCCTGAGCAACCTGATCTAGTTTAAGATGTCCCTGCTTATTGCAGGGGGGTTGGACTAGATGACCTTTAAAGATCCCTTTCCAACCCAAAACATTCTATGGTTCTATAATTCTAGGATGTGGGGGGTGACTGATCAACAAACCCCTACAATGGAAGAAAGCCTGGAGGAGATGGGCACAGGCTCATGAAGCTCAGGGAAGAATTGAGGGAATGACCATAGCTGTTGCAAGGAATGCCGACCATATCTGTGGCCGTGTGCTCCTCCTGCCCACCCCCCCCTTAAGCCATAACCACCAATGAGGGTTGTGATGGCTGCATCCAGCTTACTCTGGACTTTGGGGGATGGATGGCAACATGGTAGCCAAGGGCTGTCTGGAATGGTGAGCCAGATGTCTTGCTGGTATGCAAGTATGACTATAAATCAATCATCTTACTTTATAGATAGTGGACAGGCCAGGGCCTGCTGAGCTCTCCTGTACATCAGTGGGCTGGACACCAGGATTTTCCCTTGAATAGGTTGCTCCTTGAAGCTGACAGATTCCTTGGCACAACAGATTCTCAGTAAGTGAATAACAGCATGCTAAACTTTGAAATCTTAGCTAAGTGATATAAAGGATTGATTGCACATGTATAACCCTTTAGACATAAACTGTTGACCAAGTCTTGGACTAGGATTGGATCCAGCAGCACCTAGACTCCTCTCTGAGAAGGAGTTTAAGGGGGTCCTTTCTTAACCTCATGACTCAACAGGAGGGTCTCCCTGACAGTTTTGTCTGACCCTGTCCTCTATGCAGTAAATAATCAAGTGTATCTTGCCATCGAATCTTGTTAAACCATCGTCGCACTTACCATTGAACTTTGTGTATTGGGTCTGGCTGAGATGGAGTTAATTCTCCCCATAGCAGCCCTTGTAGTGCTGTGCTCTGTATTGGTAGCTAGAAAGGTGTTGATAACACACCAGTGTTTTGGCTACTGCTAAGCAGTGCTTGCACAGCATCAAGGCTGTCTCTCCAACATTTACCCCCCCACCTCACCAGCAGGCTGGGGCTGGGCAAGATCTTGGGAGGGGACATAGCCGGGACAGCTGACCCAAACTAACCAATTGGATATTCCATACCATATGATGTCAACTCAGCTATAAAAGCTACGTAAAGGGAGATGGAAGGGAGGGCATTAGTTATTTTACATTTGTCTTCCGGAGCAACCACTACGCGTACTGAAGCCCTGCTTCCCAGGAAGTGGCTAGACATCGCCTGCCAATGGGAAGTAGAGAATAACATAATTTGTTTTCCTTTGCTTTCATGCATGACCTTTGCTTTCGCTTTATTAAACTGTCCTTATCTTGACCCACAAGCCTTTTGTTATATTTTCTCTCCCCTGTCCAGTTGTGGAGGGGGAGTGACAGAGTGGCTTTGGTGGGCACCTGGTACCCAGCCACGGTCAACCTACCACAGTCCTTTTTGGCACCCAACGTGGGGCATGACAATGGCAGTTTTGCATTAAGCGTGCTATAGCTAGTTATTAAGCGGCAAGCTCCTGTGCAGGTCACGGAGTTTGTTGGCTGCTTTGCTTATCTCTATTTTGCTGAGCTTGGGAGCACAGTAATACAAATTATGGCTATGTGCTTTGCCCTGGCATTGATGGCCTTACTGTGCTGGGGGAGCTATTTTATGGGGAGGATGAAGGAACTTGGGAACGTGCTAATACAAACAATGGCTATGTGCTTTGTCCTGGCACTGATGGCTTTGCTGTGCTGTGGGAGCTATCTTGTGGAGGAGATGAGGGAATACATCTCTCTCTCCCTATCTGGAATTGATGTGAATGGTTTTATTATGCAGACTCCCAAGGTCCTTGTTCACCCTTATGTGAGCTGTTCTATACTACTAATTAATACTGGTGGTATATTATGGGTTTTGTGGAATCTGGTCTCGTCCTGGTATAAGAGAAGACAACTTTTGGGTGAGGCAATACTGAAATGTGCTCTCAAGTGGCTGGTCCCTGTGTGGCAGGGTGCATGGAAGGATTTGGGCAGATTCCTAGGACAGTTATCATCTCCCATAACCTGGGACTTTACACCCAAACAGGCAAGCAACCCTGGCAAACAGATGCACCACCTGATAGAGGGGTGCCTTGCCTACCCCAATGAAAATCAGCAGCTTCTCGCACTGTAGTGGGGCCTCGCTTGTGCCTATCAAGCCACAGTTCAGTACTCTCAGAGGACTGTGGTTGAGGCAGGGACCCAAACTGCATCTGAGGACACCATGCTTGAGATAGGGACCCAAACAATAACAACTACAGTAATTGCCCCAGTAGTGAAAAAGAAACAGTGGACAAGGAGATCAGACTACAGCTGCCAGCCAGGTGAGCGGATTGCTGCCTGGCTGCTCCGATGCTGGGATAACGGGGCCGACAGTCAGCAACTGGAAGGCAAG
>JANHGO010004770.1:0-24301 GCA_024606505.1 Aquila spilogaster
CCCGACTGTCATGAATGCTGTCTTTTTCTTCCCCTTCACCACCTCAACATAAATAGCAAAGCTCTATTCCCCAACTGATCTTAAAGGGAGAAATACAAAGATATGCAGAGAAAGGAATGGTCACTGGTGTCTGTAGAGTGGTTTAACATACTTACGTTGCCGAGCGTTAATCCTCCTGCACTTAAAGGATGGGAGTTGCAATCCATACTGTATTGGCTGGCCTGGGTTCAAAATTTGCAGCTAATGTAATAATCTTCCAAGGTCACCCCAGGGGGTCAGTTCTGCTATCATCAGAGGACGTAACTACAACAGTAGTGAGAGATAAAGGCAAAAGCAGAAAGGGAAATGAAAAAAGGAGCCTGAGAGGCTTTTGCAGACCAAGAAAAAAAAAGATAGAAAGAAAGAAAGGACAGGACAAAAAAAGAAGAAAAAAAAAGAGTGTATGAGTGTTTTCAGAAACATGGGGATTTCCCTTGCTGATTTAAAGTTCAGAAAGTGAGTGTGAAAACCTGCCAAACCCACCAGTGTCCCCTGATCCAGCCAGGCTTTCATGAGAGCAAGTATAAAGTTGGTCACAGTTTGAGACAGAGACAGGAGAATAAGTGCTCGCTGGAGCAGATGAGTGCTGGAGCTGGGTGCTGGAGTGGGAGTGCACAGAGCAGCAGTACGGGGAGGGACAGGGAACCTGATGGGAGGGTGCCTGCTCTGCTTGCAGGATGCAGAGTTTCACCCTGCTGAGTCCCATGGTGGGACCTTACTTTGTTGTACCAGTAAAAATGTGCCCAAGTGACTGGCCCGACACTTAATAATTTGAGGAGCTCCCTGAAGCTATTTCAAAGTTCACATGATAAATATGTGCATGAGGCTTTTCTTTGCTGAACTCGGGAAGCTCAGAGGTGAATGAATGAAAAAAAGCACTGTTTTATACAGGGCAGTCAACACAGGAGATAAACCCCTACTTTTCTACAGCAGGATTCTCCCCAGCACCTAACAACCACATAAGCTCAAGGAGGGTGGGGACCACAATGCTATGGACAGAAAGGAGCAGAATTCAGATGTGGAGTTAGCTGGCAGCAGACAGATTTGTGCAACACTTGGAGCTGGGTCAGATCAGAGATACGGCCCTGGCATCTCCTGCAGATGTGAGCAGCTGCTGGAGTGCCAAAATAGAGTTTTGGAAAACTGGCTTCAGTTTTTGTCCCATCGTACGCTTCTCCTGACACCTTGTTCAAAGCACTAAGCTCCTCCAAGGCTTGGTTTTCTGCAAAATATACTTCACTTACTTCTTCCTCTTGTGATCCTGATGCTACAACCACAAAGTTGAGGAACTTTGCATTGACCTCAGTGCTGCTTTGTGTCCATTCCTAAGCAAAGCAGTTGGCAAGAGGCATCTGGACGAAGAGATTATTGGTTGTTGTTTTTTTTTAAAAAAAAAGGAAATTGGATTCACTTCCAGTAATACAAAGGAATCCAAGCAAGAGGAAGAACAAACAACTAAAACGGAGATCTAAGATGCAGCATCCACAAGAAGCAAGGACTCCATGTAAGTGGTGATCATGAGACCATTCTGATGAACACTAAAAACAAACATAATATTGTTACATTAGTTGTTGTCACAGATGACAATGACACTTAGAAAAAAATCAATCTGGATTTAGGGCTCTTTCAAGAGTCTCACCAATGCCTTTGCGAAGGGAGGAGGCACACTCTATGGAATTCCTAGTAAAGCATTAGAAACACAGGAACAGGGCAATACCTTGCTTCAACACCAATAATGCAACCAGGGTAAAAGAAAACCACAAACTTAACCAATATGTCAGAAAACTATCAGTCCATCAAAAGAGAATGTACTTCATTCTCACAACTCTCCCAGCAATGAAACCAATTTCAGCCTAAGCTCTTGAAGTACTGAAGAATATGTCTCTCTTCATGGTAGCTGGAAATTCATCCAAGGCATAAAGCAGACTCATTTGTCTCCCATCATAGGTTCATGGCCCTAATGATTTTTCATGTAGGCAGCACTGCTGCGGTGGAATTACAGCCTGGCAATGCCTTTCACCTTTCGGGGAAAAACTGAAAGGGAGGGAAAGGGTGACTTACCGTGGAAATATTTTTTCTTCAGCCAAAAAGATAAGTTAAAAACAAAACAAAACATTAATCCCAGCACAAATTTTCAGCAAGAGCCTTGGAAAACTGGAATGAATATTCTTCAACTCCTTAACAAAATTGCAAATTAAATTGTCTCATTTTCTTGTTTTGATGAAAAACAGAAGCACTCCAAGGAAAGTAGAAAATTTCTGTGATTTGCTTGCTTTGGCAGAAATGAAATAGCTTTTGATAATATTTTTTATGAACGCTATTTTTGCCAGCCTTCGCTCTCACCATTGCTTTATTAAAAACTAGGGAAGCCTCTTATTAAAATACGTGTAAAGAAATAAGCTAAAAGCAAATCATCCATCCCTATTTGCACAAGACATTAAAGGATAATGGAGATGTTAAGGTGGTGGGTTTCAGCCAAAGATTTAGAAAAACTCTCTCTGTCACCTGAGACAAAATTCAGCAAGCAGTAAAGGTTTCAGCAGCAGCTGATCTGGAGCCTCGTGGCAGAGACTGTGATTACTTCCTTAGTAAGAAAGCCTGGCTGGGGACAGGGCCCACACTGTGGGCCTCTCATGTCTGTCCATTACCTAGTTCTTACTCAAGAGGGAGAATATCCTGCAATGGTAAATGCTGGGGGCATAAGCCCTGAATTGTGTTTCAAGCACACCACTGTAGGGAGAGAGCTGAAACGGCTATCAACTGTTCTACTTTACCCACACAGCATCCAAAATGTGAATGGTTTGGTGTGCAATGCAGCATCACTGTGTGTTCCCCAGAGCTCATCAATGGGTTGTTTCCTTCCCAGGTCTTCTAGCTAAGTGCATAAACTTCATATACATATGAGTGAAAGGGATGGAAGAGGTTAATGCTGGCTCTGGACGTTACTGACTGTGGAAGATACAGTTGCTGATGAGAACAGTGTTAGCAGTTCACCATTTCAATATGATACTGTAATTTATGTAGTGACCTGCCTATTAACCCTGCCCCACTCCCACCGTACCGGCAGCAATTCAGGTTGGGCTGAATAGCCTCCATCATTGTCCCAGCCTGCCATGAGGTTTCTCAGCTCAATGCCACACTTGAATGACACTCTGTCATTATGCTATATTTAGGTAATGAAAGGTGTAATTAGCTTTGTTCTGCTGCAAGCTGATCCGACCCTGTATGCATTATAAAAGGTAATAAAATAGGTGCACAGATATAAAAACCTGAATAAGCATATTATTCGGTGTAATTTCATGAGCCAAAAACTGATGAAAGAATTGGGGTAGGTGAGCCTCAGCTTCTCCACTGCCCAACCTGACTTGTCATGAGAAGCCATGCAAGAAGTGCAGCCAAGGTATGTTGAGGCATCAACCGGGGCATATTTAATCAGTTCCCCACTGGTGCAGCTTTTATATAATTGATGGCATTTTGTGATGATTGCTTTCCTATTACAGTACTGTATCTTATCTCTCCACTGTGAGGGGAGCGGTTTTATGCAATTGTCAGCAGCCCTGCAGAGCCAGCATTATCCAAGGCCCATGCCCTTTGTGAGGCTGTTGGCTTGTCATTAATTGTTCTGCCTGGCCTTTGTCTGGGACTTCGGCCATCTGCTTTATCGCACCCCATCAGCCTTCTGTAGGAATGAATGGAACTGATAATATAAAAGTTCTGGCAGAAGAGATACTGGGCTAGGAGCTCGGGATGCCAAATTAGTCAGTCCCTGGGACATCACACATTTTCTTAGCATGAGTAATACTAGCTGGGGAAAGGAGTTTTGCAGTATTTGCAGAAAAGTGCTGATGTGTTTGATATGGATGCTATCCTTTCCACTTGGTCTCTAAGACAGTGGAAAATCACGCACTGGTTCAGGCACTCTCCTGCACCCAAGCCTTTCTGCTGAAGATGAGATACTCTTCCATCCCCCTTTCCAGCTGGACCAAGGCTACGCAAAAAAATCCCCTGCCTGCTCTACCAGAGGCTGGTCTGGTACTGTGGGTGGTGGGAGCACAAGAGAGTCTTGAGCAAAGGACATGAAGCCAAGAAAACACATGTACCCAAGCCACTGACTCCTGGCAGGGTGGCCAGGACTCCCAGCTTGCACACACCTGCACAGACCTGCAGGCTCCTGGGCAATCCTGGTTTGGATGTGGTGCCTCCAAGGAGAGGAGACAACCCACCTACATTGCTGTCACAGCCCTTACAAGAAGAGCAGAGCTTCAAATCCAGCAAGACAAGGAGCTCCAGGATTCTGAAACATCTCACACACATTTGGGACTATGCCATGGCTTTGGCAATTGTAGAATACATAGGTTCAACCACTTGTGCCCATCTCAGATGTTGCTTAATGGATATGGTTGTTCATGGGTGTCTCATGGCATGTTCACCTCACATGATAGAGGAGCTGGGAGTGTCTGGCCAGTGTACACAGAAAACAGACCTTGGAGGAGCTAACTGAAGGGTGTCCTACACCATTTTCACACAGTGGCCATGATCAAAAAGCTGTTGGAGACATGGGAAAGAAAGGTACATCCCTCCCATGGACTTCAGTGGGCTTTAAAGCAGGGCTTGTGATCAGCAGCATATGAAGTCTCCTTACAAAAGTCTCCCACAATAAAGATGTTCCACCAGATGCAGATGCTTGTAAAACATTTCTCAAGCAATTATAAACAGGTAATGCTTAAATTGCGTGGGAATATATGTACATAAAGTGAAACAGTTCTGCTTTCTTTTCACTGATGAACAAGAATATGGGTGTTTGCTTGTGGTGGGAAGAAGGAATTTCTCAGACATATTTCCTAGGTGAGGCAGAAGCTGTTGGTGAATTTAACCGAAGCACAAAAGGCAAATATTCCAGTCATTGATGTCTGGAATGGCTGTGACCACCAAACAACTCTTGCGAACCCATCCTTTCTACCCTGCTACACCACCATCTGGGGTGTCTTTAACCCCTATTTTGTTTGCTGTGTACAAAGGAATAAACATATATTTTTAAATAGTGTGAAACTAGTTCTGTCATGAAAAAAAGCATTGACTCTCACGGAAGCCCACAGACAGTACTAAATGCTTGTAAGCATATTGCCCTATGGCATGGGAGTCCAACCTTCTGGCTTGCCTGGGCTGCACTGAGTGAAGAGGAATTGTCTTATGCCGCATATAACATATATATTATAGTTAATATATATAAGTAACAAAACTTCTTTACTATTGGCTTATTAAATTATTACAAAATAACATGAGTTCGGTTTTAATAATTAAATAAGAAAATGTTCATGTCTTATTAAGAAGAAAAAACACGTGTCTTCACAGGCACACACACACAGGTAGGCTGAACTATTATTATGGGCAATTCCTGCATTTTGCTCACCATGCAGCACAAGCACACCTAACATAGAATACACGCAGAGTTCAATTCAACTGTGCGCATGTGGCCGAGTTACCACCACACTGCTTCCTCCTTCTACAGCATCCTGTTGTCGCCCATGCAGTCCGCTGTTGAGCTACATGCATTCAACTCATGAAAAATATCACTAAAAATCACATACTAATGTTAAAAGTTGATGATCTAGCTGTCCTGGGCCACATGCAGCCCATGGGACACAGGCTGGACTCTGGTAACATGACAAGAATGACAAGAAAAGGAGCCCTTTAAAGTTCATGGTATTTTTTTTTCTGTGTGATATTTAATCAACTCTTCCAATTACACATTCCCCCATAGCACATCACCTTTATCACAGTAAATCAAGTTTTTCTACCCACATGCCCACTTCCCACATTCCAGGACATAGGAAAGTTCAGGAAGGAGCCAGGAGCATGAAGGAGCAGGGGGAACACAAAATCAAAGCCACCGCTGCCATCAAACACTGGGCCCAGGAATTACAGGGAATAAAGCCCCGCGTTTCTTGGGAGGTTAGAACAGATTTCCTAATGATCCTCTCAGGTCTTAAATCTTTTGAATTAGTTCATCTGGGGTTTAAGCCGCTATCCAACAATATCAACGGACCGGTTGCAAGAAGTTGTAGCGCTGATTCTGTATTTTTCTTCTTCCTTTTTTCCCCTGAAGAGCCAGACCGAGCCACAGCGAGATCCTCCGCATCTACAAGCCCAAACCTGCCGTGGGGCCAGCTGGACACAGCCTGGGAGCAACCCACAGCAAACAGCTCCCCAGAGCTGTGGTGTGACATTGCAGCCGCCCACACTTTCACTCAGGAATGCCTCTGGTCTCGGGAGATGACGGATATTTTCTCCTGATGCTACCCCGTGGAAAAACAAACACATAAACCTTCTGACAGCCCTGTAACCTGCCTGCTACCGGGAGGTGGGAAGCCACACCCTGCAAGCCAAAAATTACCCCTGGGTTAGGGCAGGCGCGGGGAGCACTGGGTACCCGCTCTCATGCATTGCTCTGCCACAAACTTCCTCCTCGAGCTTGGGAAAGTCACTTACTGCCGCCATGTAGGTAGTAATAGCAGCAAGGCACATAAACATTTTTCCACTTGCTGTTTGTAATATAGGGTGGTGCCAGGGTCCTGCCCTGCAGGGGGGCACGAGGAAAATGCTCTGAAGGTGGCGAGGCAGTTGGAGTGCTGGGTTGGGGGCCACACACATTCCTGAAATAGATTTCCTTGGGGTCAAGTTTCTCCCGAGGTGGTGTTTCGAAAGCTAAATATAAAGCGGTAGTGAGTTACCTCTTGGGATAAATCTGGTTCTTAGCTATTCATAGCTTAGATATGTCTCATAATGTTTTTATCAGGGCCGGCTCCTGTGCTTATTAAAAACGCTAGTAATGTCCTGTTTGACTGGGTTTCTTTGGCCTTAAGTGATAATGCTTGCGGAATACAATGAAAATGTGACACTTGAAAATAAATGTGTTCTTTCCAAGGAAATCTGGCTCGGCTGCCTGATAAATTCTGCCATTCAGTCAGTTTCTGGAATTCAAAGAATGCCTCCCCATCCTTCAGCTGGTATTTTCTTAAAAGTAACTATCAGGAATTATCAAATGTGGGGAATTCCCAAAGGCACTAACATCCCAGCTGGATCAAAGCATGGCAGCGATAAGATCGGTGACTGCATACATCCCTATTCTGTGGAAGGTAGGTGGGCGGAAGAATAAATACAGTAGAGGCCATGCCAGAAGCTAATGCAACACAAACACTCAGCTACCCCAGATGCATTTTCATCAAGCTTTGTCTGTGACAGACCATCTTCCCACCTGCGGAGAAAGGAGCAGTTCAGTTGGAGTTAATCTGGCACCAGGTCACACTCGGCATCTCCACTCCTCTGCCAACCCTTTGGCTGAGAGAAGGGCTGCTGCCCAAGCTCCTTCTCCCTTCCCCTTTCTGAGCAAGGCAAGTAGGGCAAGAGCCATCAGAAATACTGTGCATACTGATGGGCACAAGCCTGATGGCATGGGACTGAAGAAGATGCACTGAATGCGGTTTTCCACAGTTCCTGCAGAGTTTACATTCCTTTACAGATCCCACAAAGCTGAAGTTCCTTTATAGTCCTTTAAAAGATATTGGGTCTCCAATGGTTTCCTGCCAAAAGGTAGCCTAGACTTCACATTTCATCATACACCAAAGTAGTTTTAGTGATTTCACATTTCTGCAGCAGATGTTGGTATCTGCCATAGAAATGTGCTTTAGGAGTACAAGAATCACCTTTATAATCAAAGAGGTTTGGGTAGCCTCTGCAAACATCAAAATACATATATTCAGATTCATGCATTTATTTAGAATCATAGAATCCTTAGAGTTGGCAGGGACCTTTAAAGGTCACCTAGTACAACTCCTCCTCTGTGGCCCATCCTTTCTTTTGCAAAAGCTAGTTTTGCTGCAAAATGGTCACAATAAAACTGCACGTGCCACATACCTGAGCACTAGCAGATATACTACAAGCGTCCTATGCCCAGCAGCCCAGTGCACACAGGCTTTACAGACATTCTGAGGGCCATGCAGTTAGTCTTGGCTGCAGCAACTTGATTTCCTGGGGTACATTAAAGAGTGTGGCCAGCAGGTCAAGGGAGGTTATCCTCCCCATCTATTCTGCCCCGGTGGGGTCACATTTGGAGCGCTGCATCCAGCTTTGGGCTCTCCAGTTCAGGAAAGACAGGGAACTTCTGGAGAGAGTCCAGCAGTATAGGGGCCTGGAGCATCTCCCTTCTGAGGAAAAGCTGAAAGACCTTGAGCACCAGGTCTTAGGCACCTCCAGGGATGGGGCACCCACGGCTGTCTGGGCAGACTGTGTCAGGGCCTCACTACCCTGAGTAAAGATCTTCTGTGTAATATCCTACTTAATTGTCCCCTCTTTTAGTTTAAAGCCATTCCCCCTTGCCCTATCACATTTTGCGTGTGTAAAAAGTCTCCCTCCTGCTTATAAGCTTCCTTTAGATACTGGCAGGCTGCAGTGAGATTCCCTGGAGCCTTCTCTTTTCCAGACTGAACAAGCTCAGCTCCCTCAGAATGTCTTCATGGGAGGGGTGCATAAGCCCTCTGAGCATCTTCGTGGCCTCTTCCAGACCTGCTTCAACAGTTGCACATCCTTCTTGTGCTGGGGGCCCCAGGCCTGGATGCAGTACTCGAGATGGGGCCCCACAAAGGCAGAGCAGAGGGGGACAGTCCCCTACCTGCTTCAGTGCCACCCCTCTTCTGATGCAGCCCAGGATGCAGTCTGCCTTCTGGGCTGCAGGCGCACACTGCTGGATCGTGTCCAGCTTCTTGTCCACCAGAAACCCCAGTATGTTAGGGCTTTGGCCACTATGGATGTTGTGACTGTTATTTCTTCTCATTTCATTGCCAGAGTTTGCATTTTCCACGTACCGACTGCTTTGAGGTACATCAATTCATAAAATACTAACAGAGGATGTGCTTTTAACATATTTTTCCAAGGACTGGGAAGAGACTGATAGGAACACAGAATCACAGAATCATAGAATCATTTGAGTTGGGAGGGACCTTTAAAGGTAACCTAGTCTAACTCCCCTGCAACGAACAGGGACACCTACAGTAGATCAGGTTGCTTAGAGCCCTGTCCAGCCTGACTTTAAATGTCTCCATGGACAGGGCATCCACCACCTCTCTGGGCAACCCGTGCCAGTGCCTCACCACCCTTATTGTAAAAAACTTCTTCCTTACATCCAATCTAAATCTCCTCTCTTTTAGTTTGAAACCATTTCCCCTTGTTCTATCACAAAAAAAACCAAAACAACTAAAGAGTCTGTCCCCTTCTTTCTTATAGCCTTCCTTTAGATACTGAAAGGCCGCTATCAGATCACCTCACAGCCTTCTCTTCTCCAGGCTGAACAGCCCCAACTCTCCCAGCCTGTTCTTGTAGAAGAAGTGTTCCATCCCTTAAATGATTTTTGGGGCCCTCCTCTGGACGCTCTTCAACAGGTCCACATCTCTCCCGTACTGAGGACTCCACATCTGGATGCAATACACCAGATGAGCTCTCACCAGTGCAGAGCAGAGGGGCAGGATCACCTCCCTTGACCTGCTGCCCACACTTCTTTCAATGCAGCCCAAGATACGGTTGGCTTTCTGGGCTGAGAGGGCACATTGCTGGCTCACGTCCAGCTTCCCATCCACCAGCACCACGAGGTCCTTTTTGGCAGGGCTGTGCTCCATCCTTACACTCCTCAGTTTGCAGTGATAGCAGGGGTTGTCACTTGGATTTGCTGAACCTCATGAGGTTCACCTGGCCCACAGCTGGAGCCTGTCTAGGTCTCTCTGGATGGCATCCCGTCCCTTGGGTGTGTCAACCACACCACTCAGCTTGGTGCCATCCACAAACTTGTTGAGGGTACACCCAATCCCACCGTCAATGTCATTGATGAAGATTTTCACACTCTTTGGGGTCACTCACAATACTGGCTCTGTTAGAGTTGCCTATCTATTTAGCTGTTAGGATGCTAATGCGATTGAATTAATATTATTTAAAATGTTCTCAGTGCTTCACAGGCAAGGCACACATCATCTCATAAATGGGAAACATCAAAGGAAAACAACAGCATGTAGTGATATTATCATGCTGAAAGTTTGGGTGAAAAGGCATTAAAAATTACCCCTGAACAGAAAAATGTTCTGTTATTTTTTGACATTCCAGTTAGTGCAGGGAACAAGAAAGCACCAGTGCTCAAGGACAAATGTCATTTTTCCAAGATTTTGTGTCAGGCTGCAGTTTTCTGCAAAATGCTTTTCAGGGGAGGAATGTGTGTGGAAACAGAAGTGATAGACAGGTAACTATTAAAGATGACAGAAACAGGATATGGTGCCAGCAAGTATTTCAAAAACACAACCAAGAAAATAAGAGTTTGGCAGCTTTAAGCCAAATTTGCATGCATGCACTAAAGGTAAGTGTATGTCTAAATAGTGGGCTGAATCAGGACAGACTTATGCACATATTCAAGTTCTTTGATGAACAGTTTCTTATTAGCAGGTTTAATTTTTATACAGCTGAAAGTGCCGGAGCAAGTTGCTGGGGTGTTAATAGAGAGCGTAGTTGCTGACCATGCTCAGCCAGTGACTGGAAAGCCTTATGGAATGGTGCTAAAGAGCATACCAGGGCAAAATTAGCTCCGCTGTGTATTATATATATTTCAAAACATAGCCAAACTGTTAATAACAAGATGAGACATCAAGGAACGCATGAAGGATAACGAGTTAATCATTAAGTTATTCCTGTCTGTTTATATTGCCAGACAAAGTAGCAGTCAAAACATTCAGAACGTTGCCTCAGTGCTAGAAAATCCACAGGGAAAATACCTTTTTGGCACTTAAAATAACAATTTTCATGCTACTGAGTCATCAAAATTAGTTCTGCATTGTTAAACTTTAAAGGAATCCTACAGATAAATGAGCCAATGAAGTGACTACGAGAAGTACCAAATATCCAGTGCCAGTTGTGCTACGAAAACAGTTTATGATTGAAAATAAAACCCCCTTACTATTGCTTTTACTACTTTTTTGACTTCCCTAACATCAAACACTACTGTTTGTGTGCTTGACTAAAGGATATTTAACAGACCATCATAATGAGAAGGATCTACTTAACCACTGCACTGATTCAGAGAACAGATTAGACCTGCCTCCCTGTCTCAGCCTTTGGCGAGGACATTTTTCCTTCCCTTGTTAGGATCAACAGTATCTCAATCAATGCCATGGGCTTGCCAGAAAAGGTCAGAAATCATGGGGAGAATATCACTAGTTTTCTCAAGATTCACCTTCTCATTTCCAGTAATATGGCTGACAAGTCAGAAACCAATGAATCCTGGTGAGCCTATAGTTAGCACGGAAAAATGTAAAGGTAGAAAGAGAACAAAGGGAACTACAGATGTCTGCCCTCTGGTGACTGAGCAAAACCACTGGAAAAAAATTGCCCATGGAAAACGGCTTCCCAGTTTGGTCATAGCTGTCTTGCTGAGGTCACCTGACTGCTGAAGAGTTACGGAAATTGGGAAAATCCTTATGAAAAGCAAGATACGAGTCTAGAGCAATTTACTGTGTTACCTTACGGGAGCTCTGCAAATAACACCTACTGTGTTACTCCCACTTCACAAGAGCATAATGTCCCTGACAAAAAGATCTAACGTGTTTGGGCAAAACGCTGCAAATTATTTTTATCGGTCAATGTCCTCATTTCCTCAATAAAGCACTCTCCTAACGAGTTCCTTAAGATATTCTCCTGTTATTTGCTCCATGAATACTGGACACTACCATTTCACTTTTTATCTTATACCTGGTATAGCAGCACTGCTGGCTGTGAGATACTCACAGATGTCTAATCCTCTGTGATGTCAGGGCATTTCAGAAGTCCAAGCGGCATGCTGCCCTATCACAGGCTACAAGCACATATCCTAATGCAATCACCTTTCCTGGGAAACTCTATTGTGTGTCAGAGATCCCCAGCCAAGTTCCTGTAGACGTGATCATTTGTAACCACAGCTTTTCAGCCTACCAGCAGAAAGTACCTCTGAACCTAACATGGTAGAAACAGCTTAGACTCCTGTCCCTAAGATGCAGAGAAGTGCACGTAGCCCTTCGTCAGCCCCTTGGGCCAACACGTGAATTTTCACGAGAGGGTCAATGGTAGTGTGAGCACCACAAGCGTGCCTCAGCCTTCTGCACTCCCGCAGCTCCGGCACAAAGGTGTTTCTTCATCTCACAGACTCCTCATTACCTCCCTGCAGGGCCATGTTTCTGCATGCAGGGTGGTGGTTCCCCTTCACCCTCGTGCAGGGCTGCAGAATGCGGATGAGATAACTGGTCCCAGGCAGCCTCAGGCAGCCACGCAGGTATTAAGCCCTCAGCCTGCAGTTTTTCAAGCACTGAGAGCACTTTTGTGATTATCAGCAATTACCTAACTGGGTTGGGTATTTCCACTCCTACCCCTCTCTCGTTTGGTCACAAAATGTTTAATTAGAGAGATGAAGAGAGTTTCATTATATCCTCATTGCTGCCTTTCAAGGGAGAAGAATTGCAGAAATGCAACAAGCCCAATTTCCTTGCAGTCAAGTTTAATTTGAAAGCTGTCCAGTGAAGGTAGACTTCTTCTAAACTGTAACATACCTGCAGCTACTGGGATAGCGGAGGCTGTAAAAGTTCTAAGATGTAAAAGACAGAACAAACAAAGTTTATTTCTCTCAAGTGAAAACACTTTCAAGAAGGCTTTCAAAAAAGTTAGCTGCAGGATACGGTCTTTGTCAGTACTGCATACTTCAGTAGATTCCTTGATGATTATGCTTATTTCCCGGTAAAAAAAAAGCAACATATACTACTTGGTATGTTCACTTACTGGGCATTTCTGAGTAATAGCTGTGACAAAACAACCAGTTTGTTGTTTTACTGGATAAAATAAGACTTTTGCACTGAAATGAAGAGCAATGAAATTCTTTAGTTTTTTTCAGAGCCACGTGGATCCATATATTACAGGTGGAAAGCAATCTGGTCATTACTACAGAAAACAAACACTACTTGCAAAAGAATGAATGAGGAACAGATTTTCCAATAGGATTATAAAAGAATGTTTGGCAAAGCCAATGTTGGAAATGATCAGTTTTAAAAATTATTTCAAAGTTATTTTGAGCTATTTTCTAGAAAGGTTATTTTGAGCATCTCTAAAGCTGTCACAGAGCAGGAGTTTAAAAAAGATTGAGAAGATAATTCCTGACCTTTGAATATCATGCACATTTACTTGAGTCAAGAATGATTCACAGCAACTACGTGAACCTACAAAAAAGATCCATGTGTAATCACATTCACAGTGAATACTTCAGCAAACCCACTGGCACGCAGCTTCCTATGATAATATACCACGTTTCACTACATTCCACAGAGCACTATGCACAGCATGGCCCAGTGAATGATGTCTGTTTTGAAGCAACTTTAATCACCAAGGTCCAAATCCATGAGCTGACTGCCATGGCAAAACACTCCAGTGGTCTAGAAAAGGATCCATACAACATGAACAAACAATTGCAGAGCTTTAGAGCCCAAAGTCAATGAGATGCAATAGACATCTGATATTCACATTGCTATTGAAATCTGTAATAATGGAGTGGGCAAGTGCCCACGTGTCCACAAACAGCCAAGAGGAACCAGAGGAAAGAACCAGAGCCAGATGTGGTGTCAAGCACATAAACTTTATGCACATTCTTTTCCAGACAAGGATATTTTTCCCTTCCCAGTGCTGCATCACTATCCCTCCTCCTGTGAAGCTGTAGCTGAAAGGATATCATTTTATCAGAAATAATGTGAGGGGCAATAGTGCTGTATTGCCATCAGGAACATTTCTTACAGAAAATACTCGAATTCACTTGTACTGATCCTAATTGCAGCTAACGCAGCAATTAATATTCATGTGATTAAGATAAAACATACCTCCAAGAACTTTTGTGCATAACCCCAACTCCACAATTGTTTCAATGGTAGTTGGAGAGCTTAAACCTCATTTTCTTTCTTATCTGTTAGAACTGAAAAGTGATATCATGCTTTCTACCAGCATATATTTGTTATCATTGTTTTTTGCAGTTTCACAGGAATCAGGGCCCAAAAGAGCTGGGTGCTAGCTGGGGCTCACTGAGAAGACAACAGTGCTATGCCCAGATATACATTTCTGAAACAGAAGAAAGAAGTGCTATTCAGTGCCTTGAGGAATCATACCTCATTTTATCTCCATCTTCTGAGCTGTTATGGGTAAGCGATCACAACTTTTAGAGTTCATTTTATGAGGGCTGCTCTGAAAGTAATGCCTCCTGTTTTATGATGTTGGCCCACAATGTCAGAAGCTGATGCTGGTGGTATGGCAGTAGAGGTTGAACCTTCCCACCAATATCTCATTACATTTTGTTGCCGTGTGACAGATGGCAGCAGAGGGGCAGTCTGACAAAATGCCGTCTGAAATGGGAGTGTGGATGGAGCAAAGGTGTGGAACTGAATTCCTCCACGTGGAAAAAATTGCATCCACTGACATTCACTGACACTTGCTGAATGTTTATGGATGGATGCTGGCACAGTGAGGCAGTGGGTGCTGCATTTCAGCAGTAGTGGCATGAAAGTGACATGAAAGACAAGCTGTGTTCTGGATGGCCATGCACAGCTGTCCCACCATGAAATGAAGAGAGTCTCAGTCAGCTCACCTGAGCCAATCAGCAGATTGTGACCAGGGAACTGTGCGTGGAGCTGAATATCAACTTCAATGCTTTGGAAACAATGGCACTGGAATATTGTTAAGTTTGTGCCAGGTAGGCCCCACAAATGCTCGTACAGGATCAGAAAGAACACTGTGTGTTAGGATCTATTGAATCAATACGAGGCTGAAGGTGACAGTTTGCTGGATCTCATCATTACTGGTGACTAGACATGGTGTCACCACTATGAGCTGGAGTCAAAATGACAGTCTATGGAGCAGCAACATGTGAATTCCTCATTGAAGAATAAGTTCAAGACAAAGCCCTCAGATGTGCACTGTCATTTGGGATAGGAAAGGGATGATCCTTCTGGATTTCCTGGAATCCAGACAAACCATCAACTCTGACCACTATATAATGACGCTGATTAAGCTGAAGGTTTGAGCTTCCAGAGTAAGGCCAGAGAAAAAGACAGTCTTTCTCTTGCAATGCTATAATACCAGGCTCTGTATCAGTTTGAAGACCATGGAACACATTGCCTATCTTGGCTGGACTGTTCTAGAACACCACTGCATAGCATGGATTTGGTGCCTTCTGAATTCCATCTGTTTGCATCAATGAAAAATGTATTCCATGGGCAACGTTCTCCTAGAGCAATGACACTGTCATAGCAGATCTGAAAGAATGGGTCACCTCTGCTGGTACAGATTTTTACAAGCGTGGCAGGCTCTTGTTCATCACTGGTGAAAATGCATAGTGATGACTATGCTGAAGAACTGTGTTTTATAGCTGAGAGGTTGCTCTATCAAATAGTGTTATTGTGCTCTTTGTATCTGTTGTAGTTTCCATGGAATAAATAGGAGGCAGTACTGTTAGAGTGACCTACATGTAGAAGCACATATCCTCTCAAGAGAAACTGTAAGATAGAGGTGGATTCCTAGGCTGGTACAAACAAGCAGATAGATGTTCCTTTCAAACACATACAGGTAAAGCAAATGCTATTATAGTCCTACAGGGTTACTAAGAGAGCTTTTCCCCACTCTCAGTGCAGTTAGTGTTTCTCAGCACTGACTTCTCTTGCTACGCAAGAAGTACTCGTGGGTGACTGAATCCCAGGCTTTTGCAGCAGCAGAACACATTGCCTTTTTCACTCAATCCATGTTCCATGGGCTGCAGGAACCACTGGCACCTTGAGTGGGAGCAAAATCCCTGGTTTTGTCATTCTTCGCTTTTGATGAGATAAGACCTGACAAAGCTGATCCCTGATTTCCGGCTCTGCTGAAAGCCTCCCCAGCCCACCACAGGGATGGGGACAGTGCCCTGCCCTTCCTCTCCACGCCATTCTAGACAACCTGAATTCAGCCACATGGGAATTATACGTTATGAGTGGAAACACCTTGCAAGCTGGCTTCCCGCAGAGGTTATTTACTCCCTTGAAATGTCAGCTGGGCTATTTTGCTCCCCCTCCTTTCCCCTCCTCCTCCCTGATCCTCATCTAACAAAGCAGATGAAATGCCAGGAAGAAATGTCACTCCAGCAAGCAAGTTCGCTTTGGGGCATAAGTTGCACTTTGATAATGGTATTTGTTCTGTGGGTGGCCAAATTCCCCTCCAACTCCCCTGTTTGGTCCCAACCATTATCTCATGCAAAGATAAGGTTCATTAGTAGCTCCTCTAAGCTGTGGACACTGCCGAGCTCATGAAGAAGCACATTCATTGGTGACAGTGCTTATTAATGATTGCTGCTTTTGCGCACCTTTTAGATTTATTTTGCTGCGTTCTCTGTATGGAAAGTCTTTTAAAAACTTTCAAAAATGGGCACACTTCTGAAGAATGTGTGTGTGTGTGCAACACATGCATACAAATGAGCATACATACGTTGTTTATTATTACAGTTAGAACTAATGAAGCACTGTGTATCCAAGTACAAACAAAGGTCTACTAAAAACATGAATTTCTAAAACCTAACTTAAATTCTTTTGTACCATTTATATTTTCCCAAGTTTGGCTTTAAATTCATATATCTCACTTCACTGCAGCCTAATCAATAGCATTGTACTATGGATCTGGTAGCAGAAATACTCCTGTTCCTGTTGGATAAAAGGAGGCTTCTCCGTTCTGTAGCTAATGAAAATAACACCAAGAAAATCTGAAGTGATTTGCTATAATTTCTCTTAAAACTGATTTACACTTCAGAGTTTTTCACTCTTAAAAATATGTACTTGCTTTATAATGGCATAACTTATTCCACATGGAGGAAAAAAAAGGATCCCGGAATGCATGCTGCCTCTACTCTAGGAGAGCTCTGTAACTTCTAACGTACCAGCCCTGTCCAGTGCCTGAAACTTTCTAGGTAGGGCCTACATGAAAAAAAAATGATGAAAATGAGGATTTAATGTAAGCACTTAAAATAAGGAGCAGTGCAGGGAAAGTAGGCTGGAACACCTATTTATCATTTTTTTGTAGCGCATGAACAACAAACTTTCAACATGAAAGGAATACTTTTCCACATAAAACAGGTCTAGATAGCGCTACTCTTCACCACAAGATTACATTGCCATCATTAATGCAGAGAAAATAAATGTTAAAAATGGTGTCTATAGGAAAATAAACAATACAATGGGTACAAAGGGTAATATTATAGAAATGTAATACTTACAAATGTTAAGTATTTAACAAGTAAACAAGAGCTTTTGAAAGCATAAAACCTTTAGATTTTCCATTTTGAAATGGGATCAAACTTTGTTCTCAAATTTATTTCATTTACTTTGCTATAGTTGCAAGGACAGACATGAACAGCATTTGTTCTGCATGAGGAGTTTAACATAGTAGCCAGACACTGGAAATTTCTGTTATCTCAACATTAATTTTTACTCTGATCAAGGAGAAAATACGCATTTAGTGTCTTTTCTGGTGCCCATATTATGAGGCCATATAGCACTGGGATCCAAGCACCATCTCCTCCTCTCCTTTTATCTGTTTACACAATGAGTGAAGTCTTTCGGATGGAGAGCAGGTTCCAATTTGCCTGGAAGTTGAAACTTTCAAAAGCAATCAATCTGGTGGTAAAACTTCAATATACAGCAAAGCCTCTGCAGATCAATATATTAATTATGCATATATGAATACTCAAATGCAAACATATGCATGTTTATCATAGGCTTATCTACCCAGGCTTTACACAGTGATGCTGGAAATAGGGGAATCAAGTGAAAAGTGACAGCTTTTCAGTGACAAAATTTTTAACTTACCCTTTGCCTATTTGTATGCATAAAGTTTTTTTTGCTTTAGGTGCCCTCCCCTCTCCTCTTCTTTTGACAACCAGCAGCAATGTTGCCCTATCTCATGGAAACAATCCATCCTCTAAAAAGCGAATCTGAGATAATCAGCAATAAAGCTGACTTATCTCCAGGAGGTGACAAATACCAGCTTCTCCATGTGCTCATGTGGAGCATAAACTTTCTGGAACACGTTCCCAGAAGACAAACAGTGGAGGTCCTTCCAAGCCAACCAGGCACCTCCTTCCTGGCAATCAGAGTGAGATGGGTGTCTAAATACCCTGATGACCTATATCACTGAGTCAACACAGAGATCCAGTTTTTGGGTGCTAAGAAAACAGAGATCTGGCTGAGAAAGAGTCATGGCTGATTCACACCATGCATATATACATACACATACATATATATATCCCTTTTCCATATAGGATTGAAGAGAGAGGAGAGCACAATACATCCAGAGCTGTCACTGCCGCCCAGACTGCAGATACTGACACATACTTCTGTGTTGTTAAAGTGCTCTAACACAAATACTATGGATTTGTCTGTGGAAAGGCTTTGTGAGGCAAGCTCTCATGGAAAAAGAAAAAAAGATTAAATAAGAGGAAGATAACTATACAGAACATGAGTGCTTGCAGTTTTAAGTCCACAGTGTCTATGTTTCCAGTATGCAAGCAGATATGGTTAATTCCTTTGCTTCTGACAGTTAGAGACAGCATCAGTGTCATAGCAATTCTTGGAAAAAGTAATTAATAAGTTGAGAGTTTTTCACAAGATTTGTTTGCCACAGTGATCACTCAACTGCCTGGGGTGCAAGCAGCCTGGCTCAGCAGCCTCCAACACAGCAGCATGGCAAGCCCAGCAGCACTTTGCTCTGTGCAGAGGCAGCAACCAGCCAGGCTGTGCTGTCCTGTCCCAGTGCAGACATCAGTGATGGCCTGACAGCCAAGCTGCAGCTTTTTGGCCCTGAGGGTGGTGGCAAGGTGGTTTCACCATGTGGGGCTACAGAGTACAGCTTTCTTTGTATAGCTGTACTCAGGCAAGGAGTGTTTTCACGTTATAGCATGTGTTGTAAAATGCTTCTATTCTAGTTGTGACCTTGGTCATCAGTATTATTTTTACCATGTACATCCGCATGGGTTGCCAAAAGGGGGAAGGAGAAGAAAATGGGAATCCCAACTGAGCAAAACATTGGAGTTTCTTTAGTCCTTCCCACACAGTGCCCCATAGACCACCATCAGGAAACCCCATCTAAACTTGAAAGCAATAGATACACAAATGGTCGTTTTGACAGAGATTCAAAATGACTGTTCATATGGTTAAGGAGCGATCACTTATCACATTTTATTCTTTGCAAGTATTGCATGCATTGAGAGTTTGAAAAGAAGTTTGTGATCATATCACCATCCACAAGAACAGAAAATATTTCTCCAAGTTCTCACGAATTTTCACTGTTTTCTGTTCCACCAGCAACATAAGACCGAAAGCTTTACAGAAGCATTCCTTCTCCTGCATCCCTTTGGAGAGATTTCCGTGAGATAGTTCAGTCCTCCAGATATGGACGCCAAATATGAATAGACCCATGCAGGTCCCTCAAGTGTTGCACACATGTCCCAGCCAGTAGGCTTTCAACTTGGAGCTGGGAAGTGTCACCTGGGAGACTTAACTTGCTGTGTGTTTTAAGCAATCAAATAAAAGGGTGGCAGTGTCCTAGGATGCAATAAAAATAAAAAAGTGAAAAATTCAGTTTGGCTAACCATGTAATGTTGCATTGCTAGAAGCTCGTGGACAATGCTTTTGAACATTTTTACAGGCTATGGGGTTAGTAATGAGCTCACCAGTTCATGAACTCCTTGTTGGCCAGGACCCAGAGCTGACACCAGCTGGGCACTTTTCAGTCTTTATAAAGTAAATTATACTTCAGGAGGCTGTCACTTTTTTGCACAAATAAGGAAAACCTGAGATCAAGCCATACCACAAAATAACGTGCCAAAGCAGAGTCATCGAAGCAAACCCTGCTGTACTGAGCTCCCAGCTTTGGAAGGCAGATGCCTGGGTGCTGCTCCTACTGACACAGGCAACACACACAGTGATGAAACAGTTTGAAAGTGTAAGGCTTGCTGGTGTAACTGTGTTGCTGTATCTGTTAGCAAGCAGTGCTTGGTCTACAGGATCCAGTTTGAAGACAACTTCTGGTCTACACTGTAAAGCAATTTGAGATTGAAGCTGCTGGCTGTATAGCGGGTACAGTTATGAGTGAGCAACTTAAGCAGCTTCCCAAGTTTGGTTTAACTTTAATTTTTATTCTATTATTATTATTTTTAAATCTTAATACCAGAAGAACAGCATGAAATCCAGCTCTTACCATCACACGTTCCTAGCAAGATGAGCATAACTCTTATTTCCAAGGAGCTGCAGGTGACAAATTCATCTGCACATGTGAGATCAGCTTTCAGCAGCTCTTGTCACAAAAGGATGAGTACTCTTATGGTGGGCGCAGAGGTCAGTACTTGGGAGATCTGGTCTCAGCCCCCTTACAAGAAGGTATGTGACCTGCAGCATGAGTCTTGACATCCCAGGGCTCAGCTCCCCCAGCTGTCAATGGAAAAATAAAATACACCTGGACCACTTCATTTTAATATGCTGATAAGTTGCTGTTGCACGCTGTTACTCTACTGAGTGACTTTAAGAGGAAAGTGAAAATTGTGTTCTTGACTGCTATTTTATGAAAAGGGATATTCATTCTCTCCTGAACAGCCAATGAAAAAGTGAAAGTGAGTTCAGTGCAATAAATACAGTGAAGAACTGAATTTGAGAAGCAATCTCTCAGTACTTTGTGGGCTGTCTGACCTTCAGCTGAAACCACTACATTTTTCATAGTCCAACCAACACTTAAAAAAAAAAAAATAGCAACATAAGGTACCACAGTTGGATTTGCCATACAAAAATGATGCAACTGAGGACATAAGAAGGTTTGTTGCCACTTCTGTTGGTAGTTAAAATAATGACTTGCGTTTAGCAAGCGTTGTAGTACTCAAAAGTCTGGAGCAGACATTATAACTTATCCTCTGTGCTGCAATGCTACCATACAGCTCCATATAGGCCACTTTTGTTCTATTTAGGGCTCTTTCACGTAGACATTTTGAACAGTCTTTTAGTGTAAAACAGAGAATGATGTCTCTCTGATGGCCAACACTCATAGCAACCTCATGAAACAGGAGAGAGGTAGGAATGGGCTAAGAAGCTAGGCAGGGCTCTGCAAAGTTCCACAAAGTGACTGTGGTGGAGCCGAGCTGGACATCTCACACCTCCCAAGGCTTCACTTCTGCTCCTTTGGGCTATACCCACCAAAAAGCTTTCCTCTGATATCTGGGCAGAGACAAGGTCCTATTACACAGCCCATTATGCAGTAGAGCCCTGGGCTTAACTGCAGTCCTAGTACTATAAAGGACTCTTGCTCAGCAACAGACTTCCAAATCAAGTTTGTATATTTTCACACAGATGTACTTTCTCCAGAAATGGGCCAACACCAGGATGGCAAAATTTGCAGATGGAGCTAGTGACTTTATATCATTAACACCATTGGAGACTATAGGGAAACTAAGAACAATTTGGGACAAGCAGATGAATGGGAAGACAAAAATCACTAATGACAAGTGTAGGTAATGCCTACTACAAAGTACAATGGAAAATTACTCATACTTGCATTTGGCATATACATTACCTGTCACTGCCTGTGGCCAGGGAGAACTTAGCTTAAATAGCTGAAAGACAAACCTCCATAGCTGGTACAGTGTGCCAAATAAGTAAGTAGAGTATTAACAAGTATGAAGGATGTGACAGAAAACCAGACTGAGCATATTCTAGTAATGGAGTTTTTTTAATGTGAAAGGAACTAATAGCTGCTTTCAACTGAGTCACTGGTCCACAGCAAATATCAGCTCCGCAAAAAGCTAATGGGTGTCACATATCTCCCTTTTGTGTGCGAAAGGAGAAAGTCATTTATGCAGTAAGGTAGCTAGAAACAATGGGAGCCACTGTCCATGCCAAGGTCCAATCCAGAGGCAAATGTTTGGGCAGAGGTGACTTCAATTGAATGGGTGCGAACACTGCTTGGCAATGTGTGTGTGTGTGTGTTGTGGCAGAGCAAGGAGAAAACCCAAGAGATGACAGGATGAAGAGCCACAGAACTCCCTGCGGCTTAGAAATGATTGGCAGAACAGACACAGAGGTTGCAAACAACAGGACTTTCCACTGTGTGCTCCTGTTGTGTTCATGGCTTGAAGAGTCATGAGCATTCTTTGCAAATAAACAGGTTATGTCAGTGCATGTATCTGGCTTATGTCATCCATTTCTCCTCCTAAAAGAAAAAATACTACAAGGCCTTAAATAATGATTTACCTCTCAGACCAAAGGGGAAAATGTTTACTGTACTTGCTAACACACCATTAAATGTGATTGAATAAGAAGAGTAAGTAATAGATACAGAAGAAGGTATGTGGTTCAGGAAGGAGAAGTGGAATGATAAGCAGCTGATAAGTTTTTGTAGAGAGTCTGGAAAGTGTAGGGGTGTTTCCTTTGCAAGTATGGCAAATAAACAGAGATGGGACAGAAACAACCCCTCTAAACAGTGGAAGGGGATGGGGAACACCTCATATGTACTCTGCATTCCTTAACACATGGGCAAAAGAACATTCAGGGAAATAATAAATAATGAAAATCAATAATCTACGCCTACATATATAACTAATCTGGAAGAAAAGCATGGTGACAAAATGCTGAGAGACCAATGAAATGGGATTAAACTGCTCTAAGAATAAGGACATACAGATGACCAGTTTGTTTCTAGGGGGATAGAAGATCCTGTCTTTCCAGACGTAAACAAAACATAGGCTGGTAGAAAACTATCCATAATTACGGACAAGGTGGGTATTTTTTCGGTACTATCCTGAAAACATCTAGAACTGCTCAGTAGCTCAAAAGATTAAAGAAGATACCAGTCAGAAGTACTGGACAAGAATATATTTTGGGGCTTGCAAACTAGCCCATGTTTTTCATTAGAATAGCAGAATTTCTAAAAACATAGGCAACTTAAGGTACAGGGATAGCACCTAAGGTATAGGGAAAGGTATCTGAGCAGGTACCTCTAGTCCTGTTGCACAACCTACTCTGCCCTTTTGTAACATGGTTACAGTTACAGACCCATCCTGGAGGCTTCCTGACTTTCTGTGGTGCATTCACCAGGTCCCAGTACAAGAGATGTCTCTTGGACAACAATACTTAGCATGAACAAAAGTGGCAGAACCAGACTCAAAGAACAAAGAGAAAAAAAGTAGCAAGGGGTTCCCACTTCAAGTACATTCAACCGCCTGGTATGTCTCTTAAAGATCTGACTGACTTTGGTTTATCCTTCAGACCCACACACCAGGGCTCTGGAAACAAGAAAGCTGCAAAGGGCACCTGATGTAAAAGTAGCAGCTAAACTTCACATGCCTTGCTTCCGTCTGCAAGGAAAACCTTCACAGGAAATCTACTGGGCTATGGGTGAAGTCCCACTGGCTATGAAAGTCTACACTGTACTGGTTATTCTGGCTAGGAAGTCCTTTGGGTACTCTCCTCTGTTCAGATAGCATGAGAGAGCACAGAGATCTTGACAGCAGCACGTACAATGAGCTGCAGAAGAACATTCCAGTAAATCATAGAATCATAGAATCACCAAGGCTGGAAAAGACCTCCAAGATCATCCAGTCCAACTGTCCACCTGTCACCAATAGTTCTCTCTAAACCATGCCCCTCAACACAACGTCTAAACGTTCCTTGAACACCTCCAGGGTTGGTGACTCCACCACCTCCCTGGGCAGCCCATTCCAGCACCTGACAACTCTTTTGGAAAAGTAGCATTTCCTAACATCCAGCCTGAATCTCCCCTGGTGCAGGTTGAGGCCATTCCCTCTGGTCCTATCGCTAGTTACGTGAGAGGCCAACCCCCAGCTCACTACAACCTCCCTTCAAGTAGTTACAGAGAGCAATATGGTCTCTCTTGAGCCTCCTCTTCTCCAGACTGAACAATCCCAGCTTCCTCAGTCGCTCCTCATAAGGCCTGTGGACCAGACCCTTCAAAGCTTTGTTATCCTTCTCTGGACATCTCCAGAACCTCTGTGTCCTTCTTGTAGTGAGGGGCTCAAAACTGAACACAGTACTCAAGGTGTGGCCTCACCAGTGCTGAGTACAGAGGAACAATTACTTCCCTGCTCCTGCCAGCAACACTATTTCTGATACAAGCCAGGATGCCATTGGCCTTGGCCACCTGGGCCAATCTG